>CAJNIZ010044383.1:338-17986 GCA_905231905.1 Symbiodinium pilosum
TCCATTATAGGGGGATAATCCCTTAATTTAAGTTCCTTAACAGCAACCCAGATTAAGGGGGATAATATACCCTAAATTGGGATAATTTACCCTAAACCCCTAAACCCTAAACCCTAAACCCCATTATGGTACCTTGAATGTCAGGGCCTTAGATCTCTCCGAGGCGGAGCCTTTGGCCTCGAGGGATGTCGTAGCCAGCTTCAGAAGACAGCCCCAGAGGGTCCACATATACAACCATTAGGGAGTTGGGACCCATAATTCCTTCTATAGCATGGTATTTTGGGGCCTAATTTCCTAATAGTTGTATATGTGGACCCTCTGGGAGCAGAACATAATGGGTTATCTAGAGATTGTAGGGTAGAAATTGGGGTTATATTGGGATAATGGAAAAGAAAATGGAAACTACTATATCATATGGGGTTATGTAGTGGATATGCACCACCGCCTCAAGGAGCTCAGAGAAGCTCAATTTGAAATGTTAATTAGCTCCCCAGCCTCATTTGTAGTACACACTCTGTACATTCAACCTCCTAATCCTCAAAGCAGTGCTCAAGGCCAACCCTTGAGGGGCTTCAGCGCTTCCTCGCAGAAATTGCGCTCCTGCGCGAGATGGACTTCTGTTGGGAGACTTTGATGCAATTTGCGCCGGGGCTTATAGGGACAATGCAATCTTTGCACAGAGATAGTGCAGCTGCTTCAAAGTGCTCGCACGCGAACACAAAACAGAAATATGATGGCATTTGTATCAGAACTTATCTTTGTCCAGATTGGCCGACCTCTCGTGCTTATTTGCCGTCCATTTGTGGCACTTCTTATGAACCTGATCTCAGCATGAATACGATTAACAGAAAGTCTTAAGCCGGGGCAGTGCGCTAGTCAAGGGACCGTAGGTGGTGCAAGATTTCCTCCATGAACAGTAATATGGTAGTATAGGGGATACATGAAGGCTATATAGGGATAATGGAAAAGAAAATGGAAACTACTATTGGGGGTTTAGGGTTTAGGGACCCATGATTGGTAACTCCCCCTCCTTTTAAGGGCCTTAATATTAGGATCCCTATCATAATCCCTATTAAGGAGCCGGGTTCGTGAATAAGGGGTCCACATTATCATGTTCGCTGGTGCCACCAAGACTCCAGGATCTGATCTACCTGCACTCCTCACTCTACTCCAAGAGCGAGGACACTTAGGGGTTTCCCAAAATCTAGGCGTACCTTCTTGAGGGTCCCCATAATAAGGGCGATAGTATTTAGAGTCCCCTTGTTTTGGGAAACTACCACTTAATTTTCGGGATCGGGCGCTTAGGGTTTGGTTGGGTCAGGGACACGTCGTGGTTTTGTGGCACATGCCTAGGCTGTCAGTTCAACTGGCCTTTGGTCAGCTAGGAATGAAAGAATGGATCCTTACAGTAGTCCCTATATAACCCAGTATAGTAGTTTGCATGTTCTTTTTCATTCCTACCCTAAACCTTAAACCTTAAACCCTATATAACCCTATTAATCCCTATATAATCCCTGTAGTTTCCATTTTCTTTTCCATTCCTTCAGTCCCAGCGAACCAAGGGCCAGTCGTGGGCTTTCGCATGAACTTATCAGAGCCAGGGACAGGTTGTCAACCCTTATGCATCTGGCATCAGAGCCTCCTGACATCCCATCTACACCCTAAACCCTAAACCCTAGGCCTTTTACCCTAAACCCTAAACCCTAGGCCTCTAACCCTAAACCCAAAACCCTAAACCCTACAGGGATTGGAAGTAAGAACCAGGAGCAGTCTGAGGCTCAGTAGGGAATAAGGGAAGGGATCCTTACCCAAAGGGTCCATGTAGGTATATGGTACATACTTAGGGCTCAAAGGGGTTCCCATATACCTACTTTAAGGCCCAAGAATACCCCATATGGCTACATGGACCCTTTGGGTTATAGTAGGCCTTATACAACTGGACAATTTAAAGCGACCTCACCCAAGCTCACAGTAATTTGGTGGTTTATTCAGGGAATAATACCAAAATGGCCTTAGATAGGGATTTGAAATTATTCTAATTTACACTATTACATACCCATACCCTCCAATAATGGAGAAGAGTCAGGAGCAGAAAGTGGAGGGGTGCGGCCTACTGCTTGCTGGTCATCGGAAGTGGGCAGGCACGGCGATTACTGGGTACCATTCCTCTGTTCCCCACTGACAGGCAGAAAGTGTAGAATTGGTAATGGAAAGGTCCCAGACGCTGCAGGTAGGTAGAGTTGTCAGAGTTAACTTCATTCACACAATGCACAGTATCGGGTTACAACCTAGGCTGCAGGCGCACAACCTGTTTGCAAGGACAAGTTTCTAGACAAATTTAAAGAAATGGATGCCTTCACCACCTCGCGACAATTGAAGAGCACAAACAGGGGTTCTCAAGAATCAGGCGTTTCTTAGAACAAGGCTAATAGTCCGCTGCGCTTGGGTGGGTAGATAGGGGTAGCCCCGTGTGTGGAAACCCGCTACAACAGATCATCTCCACGTTGGAATTTAGGGTTTACGGTTTCCCTGGATGTCCTTCTTTTTTGGGGTTCTGTCCTACATATTGATAGGGTATATCCCAAAATAATAGGACATCCAGGGTTTAGGTATAGGTGCAAGGCATGAAGGACCATCATGTTTGTTCTGGACGTCGATGCGGAAACCCCCACCTACATCATGCGGAGGGTGTTAGTACTATGCTCTTTTCTCAAGGGATACTTAAAAAGGGGACAGGATTACAATGAGTACCCCAAAACCACAAACAAATTGACAACTCTCCCATGTACAAGGCACTGAAAACCTCAAGGACTGATACTAGCTTGGCCCATCAACCTGGATCACTAGCCCCGAAGGTTAGAGGAATGGGACCCTTATACCGGCCCTTAGGCCTTTTTTGCGGGGGTCTTTAGGACCCCTACGGGCACATGTAGGGTATCTAGTAAGTATATAAGGATCCACGGGATAAGGTCCCATTGTTCAACCTTGGACAAAAAATCAGGGGTGATCTTCGTTGAGATGACCTTTCTTACTTCCCACTGGGGGCAGCGACGCATCAAAGCTACGCTGTCAGCGCCTTCTGTACAGTTGGTTGAGGGCGACATTTGAAGCGGTGCCACCGAACTAAAGTTTCAGTGCTGAATCCAGCTTGGGTTTTTGGCTTTGCTCTGCAAGGTACGTAGATGGGATGCCTGTTGCAAGGATGCTCCCTCATCCATGCTGGGTCAGATTATGCAAATGCTATGAGGACTTAGTACCTTATTCAGCTGAATTGGAAAACACATATTCAAAGTATTCAGGTTCAAGCTACAGAATAGTTGCATAAGAAACTCCCAAACCCAGGCTGGCATAGAGTTTTCTCAGAGTGGTCTGCAGAAAACGAGGTGCATACGCCTTGTCCCGCCGGGGTCTTGAGAAGCTGACAGCCAGCGGGCTCCTCGTAGAACAAGAAGTGTAAGGTCTCATACACAGATGCCCCAACCCTAAGCCATTGCATAGTGGGGGGTTATGTGGGAACCGTGTAGGGGGCTATATAGGGTAGAGAATCGGAGGAGTTTGACAACCCTAGGTTTATGCTGTGCTAGGGTTTCTGCAAGCATGTCATCAACCTTGAGTGTGTTGAAGACGTTTACAATTGTTGTAAGAGACTCTAGACAAAAAGATTCCGGGTGCAACGCGACCTGAATTTTCCCTGCAATCTACTCTATCTTTCGCTGCTGACCAGCAGGGCGCAAACTGGCTTGGTCTCTACCCGAAATGACTTGCATGTCTCTGGTCTCATGGACGAGTTTGACAGATACTTGTAGGGAGAAACTAGGTGCAGGGAAGGAAGTCGTCTGGGACCAGGCAGTAGCAACAGTGATATTCATCATAGTACCCGTAAAAGTAATGCAGTAGTAATAGCCATGGTCATAGCACTTAGAGTACTTGTGCAAGGTATGAGCACTGCATCTTCCCGGTGGATGATTTCCTTCCGGCGCTGCATTCGTTCCACCCACGTCCTGATGTTCGGGAGCTTCCGTGCGCCAAGTCCTCAGATTCTGCTTCGAAAGCTTGACGTGAGTGTAGGGGCTCAATTAGGGTTATGTAGATATTGCAGATGGTTGTACTCCCTACCGCTGCAGGGCTATGCCCTCATATCCCTGCCGGCCGCTGATAGGAGAATCCGAGAACCCCTTCCCCATATAAATGATGATTTCAGGGAGGTTGCATAACAAGTACCGTAAGGTCATGCTTGCAGCAATCCCAACCCACAATTAAGCGTGACCCGCTTGCCGTGTGCAAGCCCAACTCCATTTTTCGGCTTTCTGATTCTCAACTGGATGCAATATCCCTCAGGCTCCAAATAGCTCAACGCAGGACCTATTCATAGACATCTGGGCCCAATGTAGGTACATTTTCAAAACTTCCAGCAACAGGGTGCGTAATTATATTATACATGAGTGTCAGACAAAATCTATGGAAGAGGCAACATGCCAAGGCTAGTCTTGAATTCGACGAAAAACGACAGGGGCTAACCCATCTGTGTGTTTTGACAGAGATTTAGTTTGGCAGTCATTTGTAATAGTATCATCTACCGTAAAAACCTTTTTAATGTAAACATTAGGCCCCGCACTACTTGGTGCTTAGCCAGGAGTAGGGGAATGGATCCGTAGAGTAGAATGCCTATCATCGTGTCTATAACCAGTTCCTCCGTTTCCTACCAAGCACCAACGGGTACAGGAAACCCAATCCCCAAACCTTAATCCCTGAACCCTAATCCCCATACCCTAAGCCCCAACCTAAACTCTGAATCATGCAATGGGCTCCTTTTTCCATTCCCTGCTTGCATCAGTTAGTAGACCCAGAGGGTCCATATATACAACTATTAGGGAATTAGGCCCCAAAATGCCATACTATAGAAGGAATTCTGGGTCCCAATTCCCTAATGGTTGTATATGTGGACCCTCTGGGAGAGGAACTCAGAGCTGGTTTGCACCAGGTACGCGCTCTGTCCTCTGACTTTGTTGCCCTGACATTTCCGGATGGCAGTGGCATCGTGCAGGTGGCAGATAGAGGCACGCTAAAGGATGGATGTAGGGTTCCTGGCTTGCAGCCTTTATAGGGTTTCTACTTTAATGGCTTCAGGGGTTCTGAGTCTATTGCATAGGGCTTGTGCTTTAGTTTTACTACCCTGTTTAGGGTTTCAAGCGTTTTCATTCAGTTGGGGGGCTGTGATCTACTGAGTACCTGAGAAAATTGGGGCTTCAAAGGAGGCCAAGAGGCTGGGTTCTGGGATGGTATAGGCCCCCTTAAGTAGATAGAATATGGCTTTAAGGTATATATTACAATAAGATTCCCATATACCCCATATTCTATCTACGTAAGGGGGGCAATAGATAGCGGTTTTCTCAAAGTTGTAGGTGGTTAGGCAACTTTTTGGGTTCAGGGATGGCGAAGGTGTCACAGAAATCGCTTTGAAGGGATGACTTTGAGAGATATTTGTAGTCCCTGGGGAATGACTACATGAGACGGCGCACAAGTGTTGTAAAGCGAAATGAAAAACAGGTCTACAAAGGCAGGCGATTTGGCAGATGCACAAAAAGGTTGCTTTCAACTTTCTGGCATTATCAAAACTCCGAGCAAGGGCTTATACCCCGGATGCTTTAAGTGGTATATTTTTGTCGTGGGACTTGGTCTTATCCTGAGCGCGTTTGCATCGTTGTGATAGGGCTTTCAAACTTTGATCAGGCAAGAGAACAAAAGCGGGCTTCGCCTGGTCATAGTGAATCCCACAAGCTATCCAAACGACCCTGTGAGACGCTTCAGTAGGGAGGTCAGAAGTACTAGCAGGCCGGAATCTAAAACGGCTGGGCTCTTAGTGTAGAAGTCAGACGAGGAGCCACCTGCCACAATTACAAGAAGAGGCCAGGCAAGACATGATTTGGCACGGCAGGCTGATACTGCCTCAGAACGTAACCTTCAAATACACAATTATCCCAATCCAGGATACTTGAACATTGCGCACATGGACCTTTGGGCTGTGTATAAAACCATGACAGGCTCTGTGAGCAAGTACTCCGCGGTGATTCTCGGAGATCTTGGTGCTTTGCTTCTTGCTCTTGTTTTATTCCGATTGTTGTCAGATTTTGCAACCCAAGCATCATGAACCTGTCGGAGTCACATGGTTTACCCTCGGTCTTTCTTTTCAGGCTTAAGCCTTACCATTACGTGCGGTCTCCCAAAATAATGTGCTGTTATTTCATGATGGGTAGTTGCAAGACGACGCCTACAATGATTATGTTGATACACGCATAACTGAGAGCAAGTCATATTGCCCATGCTGCATGCTTGCCAAGCCTGCAAGACAGAACTAATCTACATAAATCTGCGTGTGTTCAGAGCTGTCAGCATAGGCCTCCAAGCTCAACCCTGAACTTGCTGTACCGCCATATGAGCTATAGTCTAAACTCCTTAAAGGGGGTTTCTCGGGGATTATGTAAGGGACTACTATATGGGTTATTAAGGGGGATACTAGGAGTTTAGACAATGGCTCATATACTCAGAAGTACCTTTGAGAGGGGCCATGTCGTAGAGCAGCAAATACCTTGTCCAGACTGGAGGGTACTTGGGGGGGGTTCTGGCTGTAGCCCAGGCTCGGAGACTCCGACCATGAGCGGCAGGCGGCTAGAACGCACGAGAGATGAGTCCAGGCTTCCAGGGATTCAAGGGCCTTGATTATAGCACTTCATGGGGTTGCAGAGATTGATGGGGAGGGGGACGCTAGGACATGACATGGGAAGGAGGCATGGAACGTTGGGCTTTTGCGGGCAGTCGTGTAGCACTTTGCAAGAGTGGCGTGATATGCACCTCTTATTTCACTGTGCTTTGCTGTCTACACCACTCTGCGCTTCTCCTCTCCATCTGGCAGTTGCTTTGAAGAGCCCCTTTCCCTAGTCAGAAAAGTCAGCACCAACAAAACTGTCCAAATGTTGAGGACCTCCGGTCCGGCTTCCTGTGCGGCCAAAGTTGTCGGATCCTTCTCCTAACGTAGGCCCCCTACCAACCCCTAAGGACTCAAATAATGAGGTTCTAGGGCCGAAATACTATCATATTAATGGTCTTTGGATCCTAAAACCCTACTACTTGGGTCCTTGGACCCTTAGGGACTGGACTGCCTGGACTTGGACAGGCGGAACACCCCCGGAGCTTGCGTGAGGAAGTGCCTTGATTGCAGTTTCAGGCAGCACTTGAAATCTCCAAGCCTAAGAACCTGATCTACCTGGACCCTCCATTGTAGTACATTATTGGTAATCCTAATAAGGGTCCCAAGCAAGAAAGCATACCAAACTCAAAACAAAGCTACATTGCAGAGTCTAGGGCTGAAAACTTGCGCGCCGACATCAATTGGAAGTCGCCAGCGTGTTGTGAGGTCAGTCGTGCGTGGCTTGTTGCTGATTAGCCTGCCACACACCAGTCGCAGTCACGCGGCCTCTCATGGCGCAGATGACCCGGCAGAGCTTGAAAGCTGTTGGCCTCAAAGACTTGTGGAGGTAACGCCAAGCAATGGACAAGGACAAGGACCCATGTCAACGACCGTCCTTGTTTTGGTTCACTGCATGGCGACGTTCAGCATTCAGGGAGGTTCAGGATTTGACGACTAGCGTCCAGGCTTGCAGTAGGGCCTCCATTGATCGAAATAGGCTATGCAGAATGCCTCTAGGAATTTAGGGGGGTTGTAATGGGGGGTTCTGGGTATGTTAGCCGTTAGTCGTCCTAACGGGGGTTGCAAGGCTGTGACTCTTTTCATGTCCATGTAGACTTCATCTTGCGAAGACAGCAGTGAAATTCTCTGTGTGATGGTAGGGCTTTCAAGTAGAGCACCTGCTTGTATTAGAGTGTGAACTTACAACGCCTCCACTATGCATGATTGGACTATGCAGCAATAGCAGATACAACAGTACTAGCCTTCTCCAAAACTGATCTCAATACACAAATGAACCTTACCGAGAAACTCCTCATGCGACTTCTTCAAACTTGTGAACACGAGCCTGTTGTCTTGTCATGCACAAAACTCTCCCGTGTCTTTCCAAACCTGTAGCACGTTCAGAGATTCAGGCCTTTTTTGCGCCCGATGTGGCCGCAGCTGCAGCAGCCCTCTGTCGCCATGGCTTTGCCGTGTGCGCGCCTGGGGTGAGGGAGTCAGGTTTCAAACTCAGCTACTGTTATATGGCTTCTATTATATCCGAGCAATCAAAGGCCAGGATACTACCCCAGGGTGATGTTGCTTGGCAGGGCTGGCTTCTGTGTGACTCAGGATTCAATTTGGGTTGTGGAGGAGACTTCTTGGGCATGTGGGGGAGATTGTCTAGGCTTTTTATAGCTTGTTTCTACGGCTAGCGTTTGGCTCTTTAGGATCTGGGAGGCAGAGGATGCTGTCTCCAGGGGCTTAGCTGGGCTCATTATAGCATTGTCGGAGTGCTGCAAATCAGAACTGCCTTCTGCACCAACCACTTAATGCGCATGAAGCAGTGCTTAGCCATCGCGAGAAGTAGCTCTCATGGGAATGGGCAACCTTCCATTGGCGTTTGAGAGCGGTTGCGACGACTCTGGGTTTTCAAAGGCATTATGCCTCTTGCAGACATGCGCGTATCTGATCGATCCGCCTGAGATCTCGGAACAATTGTTTCTTGAAGAAAGTTGAAACCCAGAAATGACCCGAAACCCTGATTCAAAATTCTCAGCCGTATAAGTCCCCGACCTAGCAATGCTGAATCCGGAGGCTCCCATTGCACAACGCAGCAGATTGCTTCCGGGCTGCTGAGGATCGGAGGGCTGGGGTGGAGCTTGCGTACAGTGGTTTACCCCACACTTCTGGCCATTACCGACTAGTATAGTCCCTAAAAGAGATAAATGTAAGGATATTAAGATCCGTCTACATATTCCTCTCTACTAATTACTGCTGGGCGCAGGGGCCCACCAGAACCCAAACTGGGTAATCTTCCCTCGCCATTTCTCGCATATAGTGGCCAGCAGGCTAGTGACGCAAAGCTATCTGGAAGCTGCAGCCCTCTGAATGCGAATGACTTTCAAGATATTCCGCAGGCTCTATGCAAGGCATCCTGTTGCTCACGATCCGCAGCAGCTGAAAGCTTCAAACTTCATCTGGGTCAGGAAGCAGTTGGTTGCGGTGTTTTCGCATGTAACGTAAGGGGCCACTTGCAACTTCAGTTTCTAGGCAAATAATGGTGGCTGCCCCATAAAAAGTGTCAATTGTTTATAGGGATTGACTCATTGACCCCACTACTGATTGTGTAGAAGTTCTGTTCCGTGGCATAACAGCACTTGGGTCCCTTCAAGGAATGCCTCCAAGGATCCCTAGGCCTACCTTTTCTAGATTCCTTGTAAAACCAATCCAAGAACAAGTTTAATACTCCCCACGAACCCATCTTTACTCTCAAGGTGGCAAGCCTTGACTGCAACCCAAAGCCCCTTTAGCCCTCTAACCCTTCATCCCTGAACCCCAAAACCCTTTACCCTTCTCTCCGCCAGGATGCATGGATTGCTTTCTTCGCCAGCCCAGGCAGACTTCATACTAGCCCAAGTGATTTCAAAACACCCGGAGTTTATCCTTTTGTGCATGGATCGAGGGTTGACAAACCGATAGACTTCAAAATGCGGGTTCAGGAAGTAGAGTGAGTGTTGGTTCAGGCTCAAGCTTTTGGGTCGCAGGATGCCAGGGCGGCGTTTTCTGGAGCAAAGGCCCTTGGACCCTCATAGCGCGATTTCAAACCCTTAGCACCCCAAAAAACCTCCCTCACAAAGAAGGACGGTCTCAAGGGCCTTAGTGTAGAGTTCAAGATATGAGGGCACGCCGGACTTCGCTGTATCCCGCGTTTTATCGTGCAGTGGGTGGTAGCGGGTGGTTATGGAGCCGCAGATCTACCATGGCAAGCTTTGTTTATTCAGCTTTGCTGATTGAGTTTGCACATTGGTTAGTCAAGTTCCTGATTTGGCTGCTTTATTTCTCTAGGCCTAAGGCCCTGATGGTGCTTGCGCTAGCGTACTGGAGCTGAGGGATTGCGCTCCGGGGAGAGTTGTGGCCGTTGATGCCCACATGAGATAGGCTTTGGTCAAAGACTCTGCTGTAAGCCGTTGGCAAAGTGGCACTAATTTAAGTTCGATATTCTGCTATGGGCGGTCAACCTAAGCTTGTGCCTCTTCTGAGGCATGTTCCGCTCACTAGATCCGACTCTGGCAAGCAGTCTGTGGCCGATGGGAAACTCCAGACTCTCTAGCTTCAAGAAACCAAACCCCTGCGCCACGCTCGGTGTGTCACAGGGCTGAAGATTCCTCTAAGACCCTAAACCCTGAAGCCTCTTGGAAGCATGATAGGTCCTGCTTGGTGCTCGGAACCCGAGCACCGCAGAGAGTCACTATACAATTTTCTTTACATCCATGAAAAATATTGTATAGTAATGTTGTTACATCGACTTTGAAATTTCAGTTCAGAATGGAATCTTCTTTTGTCTGGACAGTCTGGGGTTACATGTCCAAAGGCCCTACCCATCTTTGCAGGGCGAAACTATGCCCCGTCCGAATACTATGAAGGTTGGCCTACTTGGGGGTTTCCCAAAAATAGGGGTCGATATGTTGGAGTTTATATTGGCGCTGGGAAATTACCGCTTCTTGAACATGATCAGAACGAATCCAAAGAAAGGCCTAGCTTATAAGCAATCAAAGCAGGGCTTTGCTTACATAGACGGAAGTGTACTACACCCTGAAGATATCTCCGAATCCCGCTTCCATCTGTTGGAAGAGCAAGGGAGTAGACAGCCCCAATAATTCCCTTTTGTACCCCGCAGGTTTCTCTAGGGTTCCCTCATAGGGCTGGCTAATTTCAGGAACTCTCCATAGGACCCTCCCCCTACAGGAGACAAGTGCCGGGGACTTCGCGAAGGTGCGCTCTGTTTGAAGCGGTTCTCAAAGTGAAGCTTACTCCAGAAGTCCAAGTATACAACAGCCCATGCAGGTTGCGTGTCCGTTAAGAAACCCTAAACCCTAAACATGAACCCTGAGTACATTCTGTGTTAGTATTTTGCTCCTTGAGGTTGCCAAGAAGCTTTGAGGTTCAATAGAGCAGAAGAAAGGTTCAATAGAGCAGAAGATTGTATTGGTATTGTCTACTTGGTTTCTCGGTACCCAAGGGGTCCAGGAACCATATACATACATACATACATACNNTCTCTCTCTCTTTCTTTCTCTTTCTCTTTCTCTCTCTCTCTCTCTCTCTCTCTCTCTCTCTCTCTCTCTACATAAATAAATATATATGTATATATACACTCATATCTAATCATTTGTTTATGTATCATATTATTTCTATATAGTATATACTCCTGGCTCAAATGGGTTCCCATGTAGCTACTTTAGTGCCCAAGTATGTACCATAAAGCTACATGGACCTTTGGGGAAATGATGCAAGGGAACCCTACAGTAGCGGCCTCTAAGCTTCACTTATCCCCAACAATAACAAGACCCTTGGAATCCAGTTGCCTACAAAGCTCCAGAGACTCGCTTTGTTGTTAGTCGGTTCATCTGATTTGTACAACGCAGAAAATCTCTGCGACCATTTTGAGCCATCGAGGTCCTACTCAGTTGTTCTGATTAATCGTCACATTGCCCCTTTGCCGGTTGTGAGGCACCAACTGTAGTTGAAAAGGATGCGAACATGGTACAGTACCTACCAATCTAGCGGACATGTTTTAGACAGTCCCTCAGTCCCCGAAGCAATATCGGTCATTGTCTGTAACCCCCATATGAGCTGCTGTCTAAACTCGTTAAGGGAGGTTATGTACGGGATTAGATAGGGGACTACTATCGGGGTTACTAAGGGTGAGGCTAGGAGTTTAGACCATAATCTCATACGGGTATCGAAGCAGGCTCCCCGGAATTGACGCTGCCATTGGCGGATGCGGGCTACACGCTGCAGTCAGCGCGGCAACACTTCCATGTGGTCGTCGGTGCTGCGGACTGCCAGGCCTTGGGCCCTGGTGTCTAGGGTTTAGGGATTACAGGGCTTAGGGATTACGGTTCAAAAGTTTAGGCCCTTATGTAGAGGTCCGATGGGGGTGCTTAGGGCCTCTCCCGTGGCTTAGGAAGGAGTGTGGACGTCTGAAATCTCGTTTTTTTCATGACAGGCATTCCGGCTTCATTCCACTAGTTCTGCATGGCTTTGGAGAGGAGTAGCAGCAGCGGTGTATTTCTCAATGGTATGTATATGTGGGTACATATGGTAGGTTAAGAAAATAATGGGACCCCAATATAGACCCAAAATACTATAGTCCTTATTATAGGGACCCCCAAAATGGTACCCCTAATTTTGGGAAACCCCAATATATATATATATATAGGTATGGGGATCCAAAAGTCAGAGCTTCCAAAACAGGGCCCCCAAAATAGACCCGAATATACTGTTATACTCATTCTAGGGACTCCCAGAAATTTAGAAGCGGCCACGGATCTTCGGAATCCCGCAACTCTCTCTGTCTCTCTCTCTCTCTCTCTCTATCTCTCTCTCTCTCTCTATATATATATATATACATGTTTCTCACTCTCTCTCTCTCTCTCTCTCTCTCTCTCTCATTCTCTCTATCCATCTATCTATCTATCTATCTATCTATCTATATCTCTATACATGCCAAGCGCGCCAAGTTTCAGAAGTACCATCTGAGACTGCATGGCTTGTGTTCCTGATTCTTCAGACCCACGACTCGATAATTCCCCATACAATACATATACACACATACATATATACATATACCTAGCTGGGTAAAATGTCATTGCCTGGCGATTTTCCATTCGGGGGGTTTATTATGCAGCTGGCGGGGCAGGCGTGGCCTGTTGGCCTGGAGCACATCTCCCGGCAGATGATTCGAGAGCTGGACCTATTCCCACAGGGTGGTAGTAGGGAGTACGGGAATGTAATCCTTATAAAATCTGCATAGAACTCCTTATAACCACCAGTAGGTATTGGGGAAAGTAAGGGTTGGAGGGGGCTTAGGTATGTTCATTGAGGTTTTCTTCGGCTAGTTCTGGAATCCTAACAGCTGACAGTGAAGGTCTATTGGGCTTCTGGATAGCAAAGGAGCCACTAGACTGCGACTGTCATCTTTGCACATCTCACATAGGTACCAAGTATACCCCCAGGCAGCAATAGACAGTGAGGTCGCAGCAAGGTTGGAAGACTGGCGATGCCGGATGGGGCAAATCTGGTTTCACGCCAGTTTCCACGTTCCCTGTCGAAAGCCCCTTCTGAATGGGCTTGCAATCACGGAGGCGTTGCAGAAGCAGACACAGCCATACTGAGACCCTATAAAAAACCAGACTCTATGACGAGCTGGGGCCCAAGCTGGAAGCTTCTCCAACTCCCTATAGAATCCTAGTAGGGAACACTATGACCTGGTGACGATCCCTTCCACTTCTTCGCATCAGCAGTCAAACTCTCCCTATTAGACTCCCATATAGGGATCCAAATAACCCAATAGTTACAGACTTCAGGGCTCAATGTAGCTATGATTTGTATACTCGGATCGCTAGGGTCCTCAGGAGACGTTTTGCATAGCGCTCCTCCGCTGCCTTCCTGCCGGCGAGAGGATGGAGGCGGAGGATTTTGGGTTAACAGCTTACCCTAGAGATCCAAGTATGAAAATATCCTTGGGGCGCTAAAGTCTGTAAATATTTCCTACATTGGGCTATTTGGATCCCTAAGGTTAGGGTTGGGCCAGGCTTTACATTAAATGCTTTAGAAGTTATAGGGTTTAGAGCTTTGGCTTGATGTTTCGGATTCCGGGAGTTAAAGGTTAGGATCTAGGGATTGTTTTATCTAGTCTTAGCTTTGTGTGAAGCCCTCGGAGCACCCTTGCTAAGAGGGTCATTGTCCACGTTCCTTGATTGTGATACTACCCCAAATCGTTTGGAGTCGCACATTTCGAAACACGTAACCGAAGTTACCGCAGTCTGTGAGAACCCTAAACCCTAAAGCCTAAACCTTAAACCCTAAACCCTAAAGCCTAAGCCTTAAACCCTATAAACAATAAAGCATAAACCTTAAACCCTAAACCCTAAACCTAGTCATTAACTTTGATATTCGGGGCTTCTGGATCGCCAGCCTGTGGCCTAGCGTAGTTTTTAGCCTGAGGATGACAGAAAGTTTCACAGCTTTAGGGTTAAGGGGAATTTTGGTGTTATATTGGGAATCATGGAAAACAAAATGGAAACTACTATATTATATAGGGTTATATAGGGGCAATATTGGGGTTATATTGGGATAATGGAAAAATGGGAACTACTCGTTAGTGTTTAGGGTTTAGGGTTTGGAAGTCAAGTTAGCCTGAACATATCAGAGCTAAATCCTCAAACAGCCTAGCTAATTACATCACTTTGTTGCCCACGGATCCAAATGACCCGATGTAGGTAAGTAACATTTGTAGACTTCAGCGTCCAATCTAGGCATGGTTTGTGTACTCGGATCCCTAGCAGCTTGCTTGAGACATATTCCGAAGGCCATGTCATTGTTGTACTGCAGCTGACAGCACCTAACTCCTTCAAGAAAATGCGCGCGTTCTACTAAGGACCACATTTGTGTAGGCAATCTGGTAGTTTCCCTAAAAAGGGGGACACCAACAGAGATCCCCAAATACTATGGTCCTTATTCTGGGGACCCCAAAAAGCTACCCCTAATATTAGGAAACCCACATCTGTTGTTCTCAGAGACGCCTTCGTCATGGAATGCTCCCTAAACCCTAAACCCTAAAAAGTAGTTTCCATTTTCCCATTATCCCAAAATAACCCCAAATAATCCCTATATACACCTATAGCCTTTGAATGGTGCTCGCAGCTCGTATCCTCGCCATCAGCCCCAAATTGCAAGGCTGCCTGGAGACAGGCTTCGGAGGCCAGCACGGATTTCAGGCTTCAGGGTATTCATAGGGGATAAATATGGATAATGGAAAATAAAATGGAAACCACCTAATTAGAATAGGGGATATATAGGGATGATGGAAAATAAAATGGAAACTATAGGGATTATGGGAGTTTGGGGGATTTAGGGTTTTACGTTTGCACTTTGAGGCTTGGTGGACTTGATATGTCGCGAGTGCTAGGTCCGCAAGTCTACGGGTGGGTGCTGTTAGACCCGTAGCGGACTTGCCGTTGAGGTTACTGTACCACAACGATCACTGACGGTGTCAGCCCAAATGCAACTAGTTACTACGTCTCCGGAAGAAACATTCCTAGGCTTCACGAAGTTGGGGTCATGCACACCAACAGGGTTTGAGCCTCATTTGATGTAATGATGTTTGTTGGATTGCATGCGGCCTCGGTTCACCTGGTGTAGGGGCCTAACTAATTACCAACATCTATCTGAGGTCTTTCCTGTTGACCCTATATCATATAGTCATATAGTTATACAAGGAGTTTGGGATCATAATATACTAGTACCGGTAATTCTTTATTCTTTTGGCTTTTACTCTATTGTGGTTCTTTGGCTTATGAGACCCTGCACTGTGGGGAGACGGCTTTCAGCTTCGGAGCGTTTTCTCAGATTGGCCGGTGAACTTCCCTATGTGGCTATCTTCACTCTTGCAAAGGGTCCATGTAGGTATGTCTATAGTGTATACACAGTGCGAAAAGGGCTCCCGAGACATTACTTGGGGCCCCAGTATACAACATACACAGCTACATGGACGCTTTGGGTCTTGCGATGGCGGATCAGATCTTTACCGTTCTTTTGAGTGGAGCCGAGAACCTTTCCTTGCATGCCCTGCTTTTCAATTAGCATCGAAGGCCGTGCGTGCTCGATAGTTGATAGCTTCCATCAACCGGAAGCCCCAAATATGGACCTCGCCCACAGCAAAAAATGGTCCCTAAGTTTCGGAAACCCCCTCTCGCCAGTGGGATTCTAAAGGGCGCTTGGGTGCCTTGTAGCCCAACTTGCTAATTACTGCTATTGCAGGGCCCTTTTTGTCTGGGAAGAAGGGAATTTGTTGAGATGCAGTGTGTAAGGTGTTGCTGGGGTGCTGTTAAGACCGAGTTACCGCATTATGCATATACACATATCCATGATGTATTCCTTAGCAGCAGCCCAGCTTAAGCTAACTTGGTCTTGAGGTCTAAAGGCGAAAGATTGTGGCCTGCACGGACTTTTAGCACAGCTGTCTGGTAGAGTTCCATGCTTAAACACTATGCAGAGCTTAGGGACCTACACCTTCTTTCAGGAGTGTAGAACGTCTCAATCCCAACAGTCAATACCAACCAGGGACGTCATCCTAAGTTCACTGATTAGACGAGCAGGGGTCGTGAACATCCGAGATGCAATCCATCCCTAGGGATCCAAGTAGACAACTATTACGTACGGCACTAAAAACTGATCTGTAAACAGTACCTACATTGAGCTATTTGAATCTCTAAAACATTGGCTGCGGGGCAAGCGAAGTTCTAAGAGACCCTGCTGCTTAAATTCACAGTGAGGCTACTGGTGATGCTTCCGTATGGGATGCTTTCAGCTACTTTCCGCCTCCCGGCTCTGCAAGTCCATGGTTCAGCATGATTCAGCCATACAATTCCGATGTCGCAGCATTTGGTAATCCCTGGTTTGCAGCCGCCTCCTATCCTAGAGGGATTCGAACCTCAGAGTGGAAAATGTCACCGGAGGAGCAGACCTCTCTCCTGTAATGGGTACTCACGATCTTCCAGACTTTTCTGTGTTAGTAGTACCGGAGGTGCTGCAACAGAAGCTGGAGTAATTCACAGCGAAGCAGCAAGCCAAATTAAGCGAAGAAGTGCAGGGCTATCATCGAAAGACCTTTCCCGGAGGTGCCGCAACCTCATCCTTTTGTCTACATCATGACATCACGTGGTGCTGACCAGGGAGTGTCGGAATGGGTGAAAAGGACTATGATACCGATACCCATTCATTACCTGCTAAGCACCACGGATATATTTCGGTTTGGCCTTCACCACATGGCCAGGACAGAATTCAATGACTGGTGACCCGCCGTGATTCTATACATCTTCCCCCCCCCCCATTTTGCCTAGCGAATGCATGCCGGCACCCATAATAACGTTCACTTCGANNGACCACATCCACAACCACCAAAATACTGCAATACACGGCACAGTCTGATGAGCGGGCATTTGGCGCGGGCAAATAGGAGGGGAGGGGGGGGGGGTAAATCTAGATTCCCTGAATCCAGCGACCCCATAGAGCACTGGCTGTCCTGGTTCCTAAGCGGAAATGCTGAGGCTCGAGCTGCCAAACCCAGAACCACCATGCTTTTGGTCGACCTAGAAAATCCTAAACCCTAAACCCTAAAATGCAGGACTTCCAGGGTCCAGGTTCTAATGAACGCCCAAGGTTCGGATACTACAACATTTCCACACATTACTTGGTGTCCATCTGCCTGTAATCCTTGATAAATGACCCAAAGGGTCTAGGTAGCTATATGGGGTATACTTGGGCCTTAAAGTAGACATATGGGAACCCCTTTGGGCCCTAAGTATATACCATATACCTACATGGACCCTTTGGGTGAGGTCTGAGAGTGCAGATCCAGATGGTGCGGTACCCAGCCCTCAGGATGACCGGTTAAGGTTTTATGGGTTTAGGGTTT
>CAJNIZ010044383.1:21290-45262 GCA_905231905.1 Symbiodinium pilosum
CAATGTAGGTAATATTTGTGTACATGGATCCCTAGGGAATGTTCTGCCAAGGTCTGGGGATTGTTGGAGGGGTTCCCACCTGAGTCGCAAACTCAAGAAGGATAGGCTCTTCAAAGAGAAGCTTATCCCTTGTCATTCCGTAAGATTTATAGATCTCAATGAGAGGAAGGTGAGCCTATGTGGCTTATCTAACAGCCTATAAACCACTGCCGGCCTGCCAAGCAACATGTGAACTCCGCGGGCAAACTCTGGGTGTTAGACGTTGTGTTACTTCCTACAGGCCCTAACCAGAAAACTTCCATCCTAAGCTCAAGGCACTGAAATCCTGAGCCTACACCATCCCAAGCCTGGACTCCTCACAACTCCGCGCCTCTTAGGCTTGAGCGTTGGACCAAGGGAGCCATACCAAGTTGCCGGCACAGAGTTGCGAGACCCAGGTCGGGTATTGCCATAGTCCCCCCAACGACCGCCACTAGGGCCTTCTCTGATTCTTGTGGGATATGAGGGGCTTCAGAGGGCTTTGAGATGGGATGTGGGAGTGGCCTTTTGGAGTACTGTATTGAAATCAAGTCAAATTACAGCAAAGTCTCACGCAAGCTCAAGCTTTTCGGCACCCATACGCTGCGAGAAAGACATTGCACTGTACAGGAGTGTGCTTTGGACATTCAGCTCTTTAGCTCTGCTTCTAAGCTATAAGTCCTTGGCATTGAGCCCGATGCTGTATGGCATTAAAGCTGCATCAGCGAAGCTCAGTACGGAGTCTTCGAAAATGCATGGACCCTACATACTGGCCGAAAACCGGAAACGAAAGGGTGCAGAAGGCCAGTGCTCTACACACCTTTAGGTCCAGGGATTCCCTCTTTGGCACACTCAGAAATTGTCCAGAAGACCTTCATCCACATACTCTTGTTTTTGGGTCCAGATGTTCCGTCTTTGAGAACAGTCTTTGGACGAGGTTCCTTTTTGTAGTAGCTTGCCTGGGTCTTCCGCCTGAGTCCAGCTGCCAAATCCAAGAAGGGTTTTGAGTTTAGGTTTTAGGGTTGAGGCGTTCAGGTTGAGGGTTTGAGGTTGAGGGTTTAGGGTTTATGCTTAAGGGGGGTTTCAAAGTTTAGGGTTTAAGGTTACTGTAATGGAGGACCTGCAACCCCCATTACCTACTGGCTCTTTTATGGGTCATGCCGAGTAGTGAGGGTGTAGTACCTGGGTTACAGCTAGGGATTATGGAGACCTCCAGACCCTAAACCCTAAACACCTAAGCCCTAAACCCTCAACACCTAAACCCAAAACCCCTTAACCCCTAAACCCCTAAACCCTAAACCCCTAAACTCTCATGTACCACCAAGTATCCTCGAGGATGAAGAGCTCCCACATTGGCAGCGCGCACATACCAGATGTAGAATAAATGGGGGGGGTGGCTTCCCAAATTTAGGTGTACTTTTTTGGGTGGTCCTTATAACAGGGCTTGGGGTTTGGGGTTTAGGGTTTAGGGTTTTAGGGTTTAGGGCTTAGGGGTCCTTATAATCAGGATCATAGTTTATTAGTGTCTTTATTGGGGTCCCCCTCTTTTGGGAACTACCACAGGGCTATTGAATCCTCATAGTAAGGACTATAGCATATTAGTGTCTACACTGGGGTCCCCCTCTTTTGGGAAATCTACCAAAGATTACCATCCTTTTTTCCATTGGATCCTTAGGGTTCTATTGTCTGTCCATAGCTCAACACGGAAGGAACAACTGACGTCTCCAGCAGGTTGTGTGAGGATAGGAAAATGCTCCCTTGTTTCCCGCTTAAACAACGCATACAGCTTAGGTCTCAGTTCTTGCGGTATACTCAGCACTGAGTACCAAACGGTCTTGCTTCATTATGGCTCACGTTCTTGTGCAGAGCCTGCAATTCTGCATGTTCCTTGTGCACCTACTGCATTGTTTGACAAAATACTCTCCGCCACGACGGAGCTTCTGTAGATGCCGACACAAATGCAAGATATCATTTCCCTTGAATGAATACAAAATGTCACCTACCCAAATTCGCTGTTTGAGTGTTTTAGGCCCCCAGTACCCAAATAGGACCCCTAGCTCCCTATTCTAGTGATGTGGGCTCCTACAACCCAAATGGGGACCGAAACTCCTAGTCCAGAGATGTAGGCCCCTATTTCCCAAATAGGGACCCGCCTCCCTATTCCAATGATCTAAGCTCCGGTTACCCAAATATGGAGCAGTAACAACGCATGCGGACTTTCCGATCCCTCAACCCTTAACCCTGCACCAGGGGCAGCGCGCCTCGAATTTCCCTGGTGACACTTAGCTGAGAGCATTTGGGATTCTACCAACACAAGGCAGTTCTCAGGTAAGTATACTAAAATTTGGCTTCTTAGGAGACATCCGCTGTTAGCTTCATTGTGGGTGACCTGCCACCTATGAGTCTGGATATAGACGATATAGAATGTTAAGCGCATGAGTTCAAACAGCTCCAACACCAAAACCGCACTAGGGTAGTAGTAGCATACGTGGGTATTAGCCAGTAGCTTCCCATGCTGGACGGCTGGCTTAACTCTAACCCCTAAACCCGAAACCTCAAGCCCTAAACCCCTATACCCTTAAACTCTTGGCAACGAAGGGCCCCAAGGTTGAAGAGTTTGTTACAAAGCTTGGGGTTTAGGGCATTGGGGTTCGGCTTCCTTAGGGCGATGACTGTGGCGTGGCTGGCTGATAATGTAGAATAAGGAAAATGGAAAAAAGTCACAGTTCAGCATGGGAAGGAAATCCGAAAGTACTACAAGTTATATCAGTTAGGTTCCACTTAATTTTCCATCAGCTTGGTTGTGGTAGTTGATTGTTAAGTTGATGTACTCTTGGCCTTTGAAGGCTTCTGCAGCAAGGTGCCCCAGGGTTTCGCTGGATTTGAAGGGGCTTCATGATCCCATTTTTCTTGCGCTCCAAGTCTACAAATAGTGCCCGCATCTGGCCTCGATGTTGATCAATGTGTCCCAGATCACACACAGAGGTCCGCTGCTTACAATTCCCGAGTGTCAACCACCTTCCTCTTCAGTACATTAGTCCCTGGATGTCACCTTCTGCAACACAGTGGCCTTAAAAATCCAAAGTGCCCGAATACTACGCACTTAGACATCAAAGTACCAGCTTGTCCCCCAGTATCTCCCGAAACGGATACTTGGACTCTTGGGGTGGTGTGCTACATCCCAGGTACGAGATGCGGATCTTGCGAGAGGGCATCGATTTGGAGCAGATGGCATAGAAAAAAGCTCATTGATTTGAAGTCCTGTTAAACTTCTGGCTCATATGAGCCATAATCTAGACGCCTTAAATACATAAGGGATTACATAGGGGACTGCTATACTGGTCATTAAGGGGGCTACCGACTGTGGCTCATATGCTCCATACCTCTGATTATTACATGTGCTGCCAAACGAAGGTTTTGAGGCAATGCCATACACGTCCCATGAAGAAATGGCGGCTGCGGGACTCATTGGGCTAATGCGTAGACTTTGGTACAATGACATATCCCAATCCTCGGTTTAGAACAAGAGACCAGTAAACCCCAGCCCTCTGCAATCCTCAAACCCTAATAATTAATTCCCTAAAACTGAGGAGACCCTAAACCCCTCAAACTCTGAATCTTACCTTTGATCTCCCAAGCCGTCACACACCCCCTTTTTCTGCTTTGGAGTTTGACCACGCCAGGCATGCTGTTGTTGGCTCCTTCACTGCCAAAGTGGTGTTCGCCGCTGAAGATTTGAGCTGCCTCAGGGCTTTGGGGTATGGAGTTAAGGGTTTAGGTTCAGGAAGTGTCTCAGACTGCGGGCATTGTCAGGGACCGCGGCGTAGGGATAGATGGGGACTACGAATGGATTATGGGCCTCCTAGCTACTACTACTAAGGTCTTGTAGACATAGATTCGAAATTTGTTTCTCAACCAGACACGGGAGAAAAACTGCAAGGGCTTTCCAGACATCATCACATTCTGAGCAACCATCGGACCAAAGAAAGGATAGATGCTGCAGAGAGTGTGCATGTCTCATTTTGCAGTTGTTCTACGCCATCTGGAGCAGAAGAATTTGCTTGCGCCCTGTAGTCACAATGATGGGACTCCCAGTAAGCAAAAAGTGCAAAAGCGCAATCTTGGGAAACTCCCATGGCAACTCTTTGGCATGAAGACATCTAGTCTATATCCTGTATTTCATGCCCCGACAGGTCAACCTACATGGTCCCTAGAATTTCACTGGCGAGCTTCAAGCATGGTTTGCGAGTGAACTTTTTCGCGTTGCCGGACAGTTTCTTTGGCTCAGTTCCCGGAGCGGTTCCCGATCCTACTGGGATGCAGCAGGATGAAAATCTGGCAGGCTGTTAAGGAAGCCAAACTCAGTTACCATATTATGGGTATGTAGTAAACATAGGTTTTCCGTATTATGTTAGCTTAGTTTAAGTTCCTTAACGGCAACCCATGGTAATGATTCATTAGTGTGCTTTTGCAGCACAGAGTGCTTCTTGGAAGCTCTTGGGATGCGCGGGGAGTATAAACGGACTGCATGGTCCAGTCTTAGAAAGTCCTTATAGTAAAACTGGGCTAATATAGGGTTTAGGGTTTAGGATTTAGGATTTAGGGTTTAGGGTGTAGGGTTTAGGGTGTAGGGTTTAGGGTGTAGGGTTTAGGATAGGGTTTAGGGATAGTGGAAAAGAAAATGGAAGCTACTATCATGGTGCTATATAGGGTTTGGGGTTTTGCTACAGCTTCGCCGACACAAATCAACACATGGGCAAACACACAACACGTTAATGTTCGGAGGTTCTTCGAAAAGGCATTTGAACTGGGATCGTGGCCATTGCTACTGCAAGGAAGCTGTGGGCGTACATCCATGACTACTTTTTTTAGGATGACGGTCTCAGTTGCATCCACAGTGCCTTTGCTGAATCTCATTTCTCTTTGTCATCGCCTTCTTCCAGAAGAACCCCGGTGCTTACGATGCAGAATTCAGAATCATCAGACCACTCCGTGTATGATCTTACCTGCTGCTTCCCAGTAGACGCTCAGGCATGACTGCCTGACATGTCATCATGGCATGGAGCGGAGTGGCCTCAGCCATCAACCAGAAAAGCTCTTACCCTTAAGTCCTTCAACCTTATTCAACTGCAGCCCCGCAAGTCCAGACCTTCCGCGCTGGGCTTTAGAAGCCCTCACCATTGCCAACCCAACCCGAAATGTAGGCGCAGCATTTTTCTTCTCGCTCCACACAGAGCAGAGCTCCCACAAACTAAAAGGCTACGAACTAGTTGGTTTGTGCAGGTCTGCGGGCTATACCGCCCCCTTTAAACAGCAGAACCTAACCCCTCAGCCTCAGCCCACGATAGAGCCGATTAGTAATCTACTGACACCCCAAAGATGGGCCTCAGCCTTCGTCGCCTTATTGGCGCCTCATGTGCCTCAACGTGAATAACAGGGTCGTTGACATCATGGGAGGCTTCTTGGGGGTAACGGGAGTACATCGAGGTAGGAATAGAGAGTTACGGCATGAAAGGTTTTGGTTGTGGACTACGGGTCCTTTCCAAGCACTGGTGACGTATGTGTCGGATCCCTTCTAGATCAGTAAGACAGGGATTTGGGGCTGCACATTCCAGGATGTTGGCGTTGAAACATACAAGTTTGGAGCACAGAATGTAGGCTCGTGAAGCATTCCCCTGACAATGGTAGTAATTTACAGGAACTTCACATCTCTGAATTTCGAACACTGAGCAACGTCCAAGGCCATTCTATGGAGGGTTGTCTTGTTGGCATGTTTTTGCATGATGGCGGCGCAAGAGTTCAGGATGGGTTCCGGAGCTTGCAAAAGAAGCTTGAGCCATATTATTTGGAGCAGGGGTGTAAAGTCTGTGAAAACCTAGGGAAGCGTAGCCATTCTACCAGAGCTTTGTTGACTGGCGTCTTTGTTGCCGATGGTTTCCCGCATACATGCAGAATTCCATACTCAAATCTCCTCGCACTCCCTTTTACCCAAACTGCCCTCAAATAAAGCGATGCGGACCCTCAGATGCTTGTGTACTTGGACTCTTACCCTGGGGATCCAAATCTACAAGCAACAGGGATTCTAGCCAAATGTTGTACCGACTTCCGGCTGTGCAGGTAGCTCCCTAACCAAGAGAGTCCAAGTACTCTGATAATGGGGTGTCAGGTCCCAAATGCTAGAAGCTGAGTGGTTTTTGGTGCCTAAAAGCCTAATTTTGGGGTACCTGGACTCTCAGGGTCCTAAAGGGTCCATGTAGCTTGTGGAATATACTTCGGGCCTAAAGTAGTTGTATGGGAACCCCTTTGAACCCTATGTATATACTATGTAGGTACCTGGACCCTTTGGAAGCCTAAACCCTAAACCTTGAACCACCAACTGGTTCCAAAGAAGCTCAGGCGGAGCGCGAAGGGCCGCAGCTGTTGCGGCCAAGGAACGCAAACATCTGCAACATTTGTAGTCTAAACTCCTAGTATCCCCCTTACTAACTAGCAACCCCTATAATAGTCCTCTTATGTAATCCCATATATAACGCCGGGTTGAGGAGTTCAGACTATAGTACATTGGGGCTCCCAAAGCTCCAAGTTTAGGGCATACACTAGATTATTCAGTGGGTATGTAGTTTATAAGGTTTCAAAAAGTTAGGGGGTAGTCCTTCTGGGGGGTCTCTAGAATGAGGACTTTTTGGTAGCTTTTTCACGGGATCCCCACTTTGCAAAAATCCCACATCACGGCTTTCTCAAATCAGGTTCCCAAGGGGCAAATGACGGTTTCCGGGTGTTTGGGTATGACAAACCCTAAGGGTCCAAGGACCCAAATAATGAGCTTTTCGGGCCCAAATTCTGGGCCATGAAAGGTATTTGGGCCCCAAAATCCTATTCTTGGGGTCCTGGGACCCTTAGGGAAAGCAGGTGGGGCAAGGATGATGAGGCGCCTTTAGCCCACAGCTAGGTACCCCAGTAGTACCCATTTTTCCTGGGGGGCCTCCTTATAGATTCAAGCTGAACATTGGAAAAAAAGGGCCCCCTCATTTTTACGGGGTTACTGAGGAACCTAGACAACTTCCGCTTAGCAATCTCCAAGCCCGCAGACACTTGGTCACCTACGCCCATGCCCACACATGAGAGCCACGTTGTTGAAGTTTGACTCGTGGGTCTAGTTCCCAGTAGTTTTTGTTGCAAGAGATGTGCTACGCAATTCGGATTCTTGCAGGTCATCAAAAATCGGGATCGGATAGGATTCAGGGGTTAAAGTCTAAGGGATGCTGTGGGAGCTTTATAGGGTTTACACGTTTCAGGCGATCTGCATTCTGAGGGTTGTGTCCTCTGGGTGGAGTCGTCTTTGGCTTTCAGCTGCTTCGGAATGTAGGATCTCTTTCCAGGGGTGAGGATGAGAGCTCAATCACCACGACATTGAAAGTGCCTTTGGGCGGATTCTAGACTGCAAGTACAGACAAGAAATCGAAGGAACAATTTTGCTGTGCTTCGTAATTGAAGAACCTCTCAGGAACTTCTCAAGTTGGAACGTGCACCCTCACAGTTTGTGGTTTAGGGTGTAGGACTCAGGGTTTAGTATACCGCCCTTCTGCAGCAACTGCTGATGTTGGTTCCGTGCTGTTTCATGAAGCACCACATATAACCCCGGCAGTCTCCCAGTAGACCACCGCCCCACTTAAAATTCCTAGCCCCGGGGGAGATTGTTGGGATCTTCATCTCAAAGCCCTCAACGATCGATGCCACACATCCAACCACTTGAGCCACAACCAGGCATGTGTCAAAATCAGGTCAGGCCAAAGTGTTTATAGCCGGATCTTTACCTCAGCCATTGGCCTCCGGGCGTCCTAGGGATAAAATCTGTAAAGTTCAGGCTTCGAACTTGTACCAACCACCATGCAGAAAGAAGCGTCTTCAACTTGATTTTTTTGTCGATAGCTCTTGCGGAGACCCCAAATCTCAAGAGGATCCTGGTTCTGAGCTCCCTAAACATCACGCCTCTTTGCAGGAGGCTGCATGTGCAGCACGAGAGCAAGGCAAAACAAGCTACAAGGCGTGATAACATGAGATGTGCAGTTCTCATGCTTGGGTTAGGGTGGGTGCTCAGGGCAGGTGTTGATAAAGTGATTATCGTCTAAACTCCTTAAAGATGAAGGGGATGATATAGGGGAGTTTTATAGAGGGGTACTAAGGAGGATACTAGGAGTTTCGACTATAGCTCAAGTGAGGGTACAGTAAGTTTGTTTGTGAACGGCTAGGGCACACAGACGTAACAATTGACGAGACGGCGCATTCACCATGTAGATCGGTTGTGACACATTGCTTGCACAGCTTCAGGAAGAAGTTCTGCTGTATCCGTAAATTTCAATCCCAAGCCCATAGGTCCGCCCATATAGATGCCAGGCTTTACTGCAGTTGTTGGCTGGAAATCTTCAGCCTCGACTGCGGCCCTCAATCCCGACATGCAAACAACTGGTGAGAGAAAAGCAAACATCAGTTCTTTCGCCACACCATAGCCCTAAGCTAAATGCTGAACCCTACATTCCAAACTCTGAGCCTCGAGCCCTGAATCCGAAAACGCTCAACCCAAAACCCGTAAGCCCAAATTCTCAGCCCTCAACCCTGAAATCTAAACCTGTAAACCTTAAACTCTGAACCCTTTCCCCTGAAACCCCGTCCCTTTGCCTTTACCCTGTCAGGTGGCGAGGATAGCTGGGGAAGCGGCCCATACATTCATGATCGCAGCCGGCTGTTCGAGCCAAGAGGTCTCCTGGTGACTGATATAGGTACGGTAGCATCCCTAGTGCAAGGTGCAGTGATGGTGGCAATATTCCGTTTCATCACATTACTTGATATTCATGTAAATAAGATTAGCCTACACACACACACACACATATATATATATAGGTGTATATATATAAAAATATATTCGTATTTTACTTGTTGTGATGAAGAGTAGCGCTTGTTTGTATAGATAGCTAGGTCGTAGATGTAGTAGCAGCAGCAGCAGCAGCAGCAGCAGCAGCAGCAGCAGCAGCCGTAGTAGCAGCAGCAGCAGCAGCAGCAGCAGCAGCAGCAGCAGCAGCAGCAGTCGGCGTCGTCGTCGTCGTCGTCGTCGTCGTCGTCGTCGTCGTTGTAGCAGTAACAGCACGAACGCGCATCGTGATTGCTTAGGGAGGAGCTTTCCAGAGCAAGGGCTCCAAATACTTCAAAGGTGGAAGAGTTGGAACTTTGTGGGGCCCTGGTAACTTGCATAAGTGGGTTATAACCACAAGTTATATGTAGTTTCTAGGTTCTGTGAACCTGCAAGCAGACGCACATAGTTTCCAAATGTTTGGGATAATTATTACCCAGGTGGCACTTTGAGTTACTTGGTAATGTCCCCGGCTGTTGCATAAGGGAACCTGTTCATCCAAACTTTTGGTGCCTTTAAAGGACCACTCAGGAAAGCATGCTAGTTGTAGAGGAAGACTGGCTTGGAATAGTCAGCCTCGTTTATGCCGCACTAAATGGGGGGTGTCCCTAAATTAGGGATCCCTCTTTGAGGGCCCCCAAGAGAAGGATTATGGTATATTGGGGTCTGTATTTTGGTCCCCCTATTTAAGGCCATGTTTCCACAGCACATGAGAGTTGCAGAAACAGCATAGCAATATTGTCCTGCTGATGTCCTGCTAACAGTTAGGGTACTTCAGCAAGGTTCTTACCATAACATGCTTACTGGTGATTTCTGCCAATGTGCTCAACAGACTCTTTGCAAACCCTATGCACTCATCTGAAAACTGTCCGCAAGCACTCCTTAAGATACTGTCCCCCCAGTGAAGCCTTAGCTTTGCCTCTTCCTATAGACTTCAATGCAATCTCAGGCAGCAACTGCTGCCTTCAAAGCTGCAGGTCTTGCCGCAAAGGACATTCAGGGCCAACACGCTTTCTTTGGTACGATTATGGAATCTGGAGTAGGAGTAATATGCATCACAACGCAGTATCGGATTTGAAGTTTGATCACGTACGACATGGCCAGCAACAAGTCCGAAGTGGGTTTTTGCTGGCAATGATATGTATTCCTGCGGCAGATTATCACATACCTTATACGGGCATACAAGAATGCACGCTCTGTCTGCGAGGCGAGGGTTGATGTGCCCGCACCATGTCTTGCCTCAAATGCTCCATCGAAGTTTCTGGCATTCCAGAATTTCATGCACATCACTTACTCCTTTGCAGCATCCTTGATATGTGTTTAATTGATTGCTGTTGAGAAGCATGGTTTACTTGGACAAGAACAAAGCTAAATCGTTAAAGGTCCACACACTCCAGAATGGGCAGCGTTTGGCCTTCCAACATGCAACATCGCCCAAGATCCTGAACGCTAGACGTATCAAGGAGTTCCTCGTTGAGGGATTTGGACCCTGAGGGTATCTTCTACTGGCTCTTAGCATATCTAAAGGTAACAGGCTGCAACCTGAACTTTGTCTGAACCTAGGCGTATACTATAGAATAATATAGTATAGTAATATAGTATAATACGGTATAATCTAGTATATATACTAATACAAGATAATATAGTATAATCTAGTTTAACATCATCCCGAGGAGGGAAACCTCAACCATGCCCTGCTGGGCATAGCTAGCGAAGCCGCCGGCAAGGTCCCAGCCCCAAGCGCGTTGGGGATTTCTAGCTATAGTCTAAACTCCTTGATGGGTTACATACGGGAGTATTACAGGGGTTATTAAGGGGCATACTAGGATTTAGGGTTGAGGGCGTAGAGTTGGGGGGTTCAGGATTCAGGATTAAGGTTTCGGGGTGTAGGTTTCAGTGTTCAGAGTCTCGACGTTTCAGGTGAAGCGCAGAGGGTTTTGAATTCAGGGCTGGGAGCTTCAGGAAATTCCATGCGCAGCTGTGTTAGGAGGGACTTTGAATTCCATGCTAGAGATGGAGTGCGGAATGGTTTCTTCAAAGCACGATTGATTATGTGGTGTTGACTGCTTTTCTGTAAGAGTTACAGGCATCACAAGGGTGCAACGTTTTCGGGTTAGCCTGTCGCTGTTCTGGCGCTAGAAATCCTCCGCCTATGATTACGAGCTGCAACACACCGCCAAGTCCAAAACCCCCAACCCCTAAACCCTAAATGCCCACAGCCTAGACCCTGAAACTCCACAGCCCAACCGTAAACCCCGTTACCATCGACCCGAAGCCACCACTTATCACCGCAAATCCTAAACCTAAAGCTTTAAATCTCAACCCCCCAAAACTGAAAGCACTATGCCTGTACTGCTTCGTAAAGGAATAATTATAATCCCTATATAATCCCATAAAATATATGTATATATATAGCATATATGTATATCTACAGGCCCTTATTCCTTCCTAACCACCAGTAAGTTAGAGGCGGCTCGTGCTGCCGGTGCCTCGAACTTCGAGGCGGCCCTGGCGGCTGGAGAGGCATCGACGGCTTTGCTTTTGGAACAAAAGGGGCCAAAGCTTTAGGATTTAGGTTTAGGGTTTAGGGTTTACAGGGGTTGGAAAAGAAAATGGAAACTACTGTAAATCATTTAGGGCTTATAGGCTTTAGGGTTTAGGGTTCCGGTGCAGAGTTTAAGATATAGGGTTCAGGGTGCTTCTAGGGTCTTGGTTTTGGCAGCTTAGGTTGCTCGTAGGAATTCCTGGCTGTTGCCCGTGTAGTTCTTCTCCTTGCTCCACAAGATCCGTTCTCTTTCCCATCTACAGTTGCCAACGGATTTTAATTCAGGGCTATTACTGCAATCCAGAACAGTCCTAATATATCCCTTGAATAAGTAGGACCAGGTGAACTTCAGATGCCAAGATTCCATAAACCGGAAACTTGATTCCTAAACAGCCCAAAAATTCTAAGTAGGCCCTTCTCCCTCTAAATGGTATCCTTTGAACTGACGCTCATTCCTCAACAGCCCTAAACTCGAACTTCTAACTTCCAAGCCTGGAACCCTAGTCCCGAACCCTCAGGCCAGACCTCAAACTAAACCTTGAATCCTAAGCCCAACGGCCTGAAGCTCAAGCCCTGCAGATCCTCAAAAGCTTGAAACGCTAATCACTTAAAACTCTAAACCCTACCTGGACCCACCAGGTGCCATACCCACAACAGGACCTACATGGACCCCTTTTGATGAACCGTCAAGTAGGCATCTCATCAAGTGAAACGGCTTCCCATACATCCGAAGATTGCTGCTGCGCTGCGCAACAAGAATGGCTGGAAGCACTTTCAACAAGACATTCGAACTGGCTGGTGCAAACACTTCATCATCCGTCAAATGATTCCTCCACTTGAAATCACGAGCAACATATCGAGCTCTTCTCAAGAAAGCCTCACTTTACCTGAAGGAGCAGGCTGCAACCTCCAACTTTGAACCATCTTTGTAGACAACTTGCGAAAGTTGCTGATGTCAGCGGAAGGCTCGAGCTCCCTCAAGACATGCATGCTTTTCAACCGATCAAGCTCAAATTCTGCTGCAATGTCATCCAAGCGCTGCAACTCATCTTCTGACAGCACTGGCTCTGCTTCTGTGAATGGACGCCGCAACTCTGATGGAATCGAATCTGGAGATGCGTCATAGACGTCATCCCCACTTGCTGAAGCTTCGTCCAAACACAAGCTACTGCCCTCGCACCGCACAGCCATGGGCCATGGGCAACGGGCGAGATCTTTGGATCACAACCTGCCCACAAGCCGTCAACACATGCAAGCCCGGATCGAGGTCGCCGCAGCACCTCTGAAGGACCCGTCATAGCCCCAGAGGGTCAGCGCGCGAATCAGCACAGTGATCGTTCGCATCCAAACCTCAGGTTGGTGGCGGTCACAGTACACAAGGACCTGGGAGGTGAAACGGTCGTGCTGAAAGTCCTGTCCTTAGAGCATGCCGGTCACTCAGCTATGCCCCTCCTGCGGTGCCTCTGCCTTCGACGTGACCCTGCCTGGCAAACAACTTCACGTCCGGCTCCTATGCCTCCGACTCCGAGGACGAGTGAGGACGTGCGCAGCTGCAGTGCGTGCGCTGGATTGAAAAAAACAGCAGCAAGCTTTAATCCTCAACACGTATATAATCTTTCGCTCAAAGATCACAATGCTGAGTAATTCGGGGCCCCTGTGGGGTTGCCCTGTAGAGCCGAAAGTCCCTATAAAGCCTTTACGGGGGTATGCTTGAAGTAGTTAGTCTTGCTTTAACCCTGTGTGATCCACATAAAGCCATCAAAAAAAAGAGCCTCCAAGCCCTAAACCCTAAAACCCCAAACCCTAAGTTTGGTAAACCTTTGCGAGCGCAGCAGGCCGCAGCTGCAGAGGCCTCTCGGCAGCAATGTCGTCCCAGGTTCGAGTGAGGGCTTTTAGGGCTTAGGGTTTAAGAGCGTGATGTTTAACAATTTAGGGTTTAGGTGTGGTTTGGGTTATTCAGGGGTTCGTGTTTAGGGTATTAGGGCTTAGAATTTAGCGCGTAAGGGTTTAGGGCTTTGGGGATTAAGCTTCAGGGCTTAGGCTTAAGGGAGGGGTTATAGGGGTCAACATAGGATTTCGAATGGAAAATGAACAGGATATTGGAAACTTCAGTATGCCTGGTATTGGGCATTTATGGGCATAGTGTAGGGGTCCTTATTCATTTAGGGCCGCGGAGGCACATGGAAAAGAACATGGGGAGCGAAATTCGAACTGCCATGTAATTAGACCAATGGAGAACCGCATGGAAAAGAAATTGGAAAGTTAAATGGAAGGTGGGGGTTGCATGAGAGCTTACTGTAAAAGGAGTGAGTGCAGGGGCCTAAACAAGTGGAAGCCAGTCTTGAGGTAAAGTATCATATGTAAAGTTCTATCAGGCGTAGTGGAGAACAATAGTAGTTATTCGGTCTTCCGCCGCACATGTTTGGTGGGTAGAAAGGGGTGAATTTGGGATTCGGGGTTCGGGACGAGGAAGTTTTTTTCACGCAGGCTTTCGGACTTAGGGTGCCTAAGGTTTGTCTCTTGAGCTTCGGGTCCAGGATTTATACATATAAGGTTGAGGGTGGTGCAGCATAATGGACTATTCGCAGAAGCGGACACCAAGGAGAAAATGATGCGCGTCAAAGGGTAAATGTAGGGTCCTTCCTGAGGATTTGTAGGTCGCTCTGCCGAGAAGGTCCCAATTGCCGCTGTGTCGGGAATGTTGTGGTTTACGGATTAGGGCTGGTTCTCATACAGTTACGTTGCTTTTCAAGCCCTGAAGATGAAAATTACTGTATCCAGGCGGGGACTATGGTGCAAGGCTGACAAATGAAGCCCATCCGCGGCCTTTATGCTGGAGTAAGGTGGAGAGTGGCGCCTTGTTTTCAGATTACCAGAATCCCTGCGTAGCCCCAATGTCCGTTGCCTGAAAAGCTTGAAAGTCTGAGTTAGGATTGTGTTTTTTTAAGGTTTTCTAAGTTCTAGACTAGACGGCACCATGACAATATACAAGCATAGACACCTTCCTGTAGTTTTCATGATTCACGGTATGTTCCTGAATCAACAGTTTGAAAGATGATAGTTAATGGCCCGCTAAGGGATTGTGACATGCGAATGCCCGCCCTCTTCTTTCAGATGCTTCGGGGACTCTGGTCGCAGCCCGAAAACTACAACATACTACAACAATCCCTGTAGAATTCCCTGTACTTACTGGTTCTTACCCAGGGAATATATTTAAGGGGTTATACAAGGATCATATTCCCTCATTCCCTACGAAGAGCCAGTAAGTGTAACAGTACCTATGTTCACTCCCCAACTCCCCCTAAAGCAACCTAAGCCCTAAAGTCTGAGCCTTAAACCTACAGTAATTTGCATCTCCTTTTCCCTTCCCCCATATGTTGTTATATAATCTCTATATAACCCTAGCCTCCATTACATGTTCCATGTGATTTTCTATTGCATCCATTTTCCACTTGGTTCTCTATTTTGTCCATTTTCCATATTGTTCTCTAGTATATCCATGTTCTATTACAGTCTCTAGTACATCCCACAGGGTCGCCGGCAAGTCTTCTGAGGCAATCCTCACAGGAAGCCTCGCCTGTTTTGCTGCGGAGCAAGCAGGCTTGGCCTGTGCAGGGTTTAGTGTTCAGGAGTTTAGGGTTAAGGGTTTAGAATTTGGGTCGTGTTAATGCTAAAAGTTGCGCATGACACAACGTATTCCGCGCGTTTGGAATTATGCTGGTATAGTAATATGTAATATGATCTGGGAGTGAATGGGTCTCTAGGTACGTACTTATGACCCAAATGATCTACAATTAAATTAGTTGGACCCTTAAGGTGCGGCCTCCTTCAATTGGAGGGTGTATATACCTCGGCTTTGGGACACGAACTTAAGCAAGGCGCGTCTGGGGTAGTAGGTCGTGGGTGCCCTCAAAAAAGCAGTGGACAGAGGAAATTTACGATCCCATGAGTTTTTTTTGCTATCTGGGTATAAGTTACTTAAGGTGGTGAAACCACTCCTCCGTCCACAGCACTAGAAATCACAATCTTCACTTCCTGGCGTAGCTGATGGGTGAGGGAGGCATGAATTTGGAGCTTGGCCGCCTCGCCCAGGTTGGCAGGTAATATCCCGGATTTATTGTCTTTCTTATGGCTACCACTGGTGCTGGTTGATAAGCCTGGAGAAAGAGGTCGGGCCCTCCAATGTAGTTACCTTTTTGGCTTTGGCATGTTTTGTTGGGCTTTGATTCTGATTAGGTCCCACGGAATGCCCTCTTCACAGCGTGGATAAAATTCCGCTTTTGGCCGTAGATTCCCAGCTGACATACAAATACAGGAAGCTTCGCCGTGAGGCCACGTGAGGGCATGCCTTCTGGAGCCTCAAGACAATCCAAACTTTGCCTCATGTCTTTATTCCTTCTGTGAATCCCCACTTCGGGCCTTGGAATCAATGGTCCTTGGTTTAGGCTACTTGGAACGCTATAGTAGGCAGTCCCCACCTGCCATCCGCATGAGGCCCAAGCACCAGAACCCGGATTCCAAACAGGCTGGGTACAAAGCCCTGAGCCTAAAACACACCAAGACCAACCTTGAAACCTGTACCTAGACCTTCCATCTACCTTCTACACCCTAAATACCGACTATTAGGGACCATATATCCCTATTACAGGGTAGCAAGGAGGGTCCGGTCCAGGCCTCTTTTGAAAGGACAACTGTCTTCATAGGGCCGCTGACGGCTTCCACGTTCACTTCAGGGAAGGGAAGCCTAATTAAGGGGGAACGTAGGGGGGGGTAGTATAGAGTGGGGTAGTAGGGGAACCCATGATCTTTATATGATGCCATACATGTTACGGCCTTCCTCCACTGCCAAACCTCAGAACTGCATACGACAATCGCTGTCTGCCAGACGTGGTACTTGGGAAGTCTGAAGAATGGGCAGAAGTACCCGGTACTTATATACTATATTTATAACATACACTAAACCGATAATCTAAGTACGTAGACCCCTACATTACTCTAATTCTACACCTGACTCTGAAGCCCTCAGCCTAAGCCCTAAACCTTAAATCCTAGACCTTATAAACCCTAAACCCCTTGAAAGGCGAGGCTGCAGCGCAAGCGGCCATGGCGGTAGGTGCGCTTGAGGAGGCATGGTTTAATCAATCTTGTATAATTGGGCCATAGTCTAAACTCCCCAAGGGGGGGTTTATGTAAGGGAATATATAGGGGACTGCAACAAAGGTTATTAGGGGGGATACTTAGAGTTTAGACGATGGCCCGCTTAGGACTCACAATCCTTAGATAACCTCAATTACGGCGGGACCCTCAGGGGGTAGAACTGATAAACCCTAAACCCCTAAACCCCTAAACCCTAAACCCTAAATAGGGGAACCCCTGGTTTAAGGAGTTGAGGGAGTTAAGGGAGGGTGTAATCACCTCTCCCTCATATGAAACCCCCGGCCCCCCGAATATTGAGGATGCCCATTGCGGTCTACCAACATGTAGTGGGGGGATAGGGGCTTTTAATACCAGAGGGAGGGATTATAGGGTTTTGCTTATTGGTGGTTAGTCGGGAATATGGGGCTGGATCCGTGTAATGGTCCCACAAAAGTTCCTCATCGTATAGTTAGTTGTTTTCATTGTCTTTCAAGAGTCGTCCCCAAATAGACGTGTGTTTGAGGCTGATTTTATGTGTTCTCTGCTTCATCAGGTCTAGCATGTAGGAGACCAAGGCGTTAGGGACATGCAGAGCTATCGTTTTCTGGTGTGATGTTTCAAGGTCTGATCATCTTCAGCAAGTTCAGCAGGAGAAAAACCATGACACTCAGCATGAAGACACACTGAAGAGCAAGGCAAACATGTCCCTAGGTGCCTTTAAGGTTCTGTCTGCCTCTGCTTCTACCTTCACTTGATTGGGGTATGCTTGGCTCTCATGGGTGAATACTACCGAACTGCAAGTAAATTGTGCAGAGCCAAGGGTCCATTGGCCCCGCCAAATCTCTCAACGCACCTCTGTTCAAGCGTTTCCTAACTTGGACGTGGGAGCCCAAGAACTCCATCAGAATCGCCTCGCATCCCTGGCGTCTCTGCATAGATACCAAACCCTCAACACAAAGTCAAGACTCCTAGCCGCAGACATGCCGTAAAAAAGCGAGAATCCATGAATATGAGTGTACACATATACACATGCATATATTCTGTACATGTATATCTTTAGTTATAGCCCAGATCTCTGCATATCTATCTATATATATATATGTATATATACACATGTGTGTAACGACACGATAAAAGTCTTGTGGGCTCTAAGGGTCTCCGTTGCCCAGAAACTTCCAAGTCACAGGCTGCTGAGGCAGCCGCGGCGGCCGCCGCCCAGGCGGCCAGGCGCGCAGCGGAGGCTGTGGCAGGTTAGGGCTTGGCTTTCAGGATTTTAGGGTTACCTGGACCCCAAAGGTATGTAGAATAATGGCCTTTTGGGCTATTATTTTGGGTTTTGGGCCATTATTTTACCTACGTTTGGAGTTTAGGTAGGGGTTTGGGTTTAGAATTTAGGGTTTGGGGTTTAGGGTTTGGGTGTAGGGTTTAGGGTGCAGGAGTGAGCGTTTAGGGTTTAGGGTCTGGGTTTGAGGCTTTAGGTTTTAGGGTCTAGGGTTTAGGGAAGGAGGTGGGGGTTGATCTAAAGGTGCTTTGGGGACAATATTTAGGGTTCTTGTAGGCCTGTAAGGGAACAGGTAAGGAAAAGCATGTTCCAAGACTTTTTGAGGGGGAACAGGGATCTTGATCACAAACATGGAGACTGAAATACTTGTTGGACCCCTAGGGTTACTAAGCGTTTCAGGAAGCTGCTAGTAGAAGGCTACGGCAGAGGTACTAGGAAGTTAGCAGGGAATGTAGTCTTACCTAACTCCAGGGTATCTCAGAGGACCCACGGTAGATATTGGAGGGGGGGGGGCGGTCAGGGAGACTCCCCCAGGCAGGAACCAGAGGGTGTAGAAATGGCGGGTGTGCCTTAAGGACCTCAGGGATATATACGGACTGTAGGGGGACTATGGGCTCCTTGTTCGGTATAATGTCGAGAAGTGCAGATAGGAATTTGCACGGTGTTTAGAGTTTGTTGGTTCATACGGCGCATGATATCTTTTGAGGGTTGAGGAGCAGGGTCTTGCAATTGCAAGAGTTTAGGGAGTAGAGTTTCAATTGGGGTGCAGGGTTCGGGGACTATAGTATTTTTATGTGTAGGATGCATACGGCTTTCCACATTGAAATTTAATGCTCAAAGGTCTGGGGTTCTGGGGATATGCGAGACAGTACGTTGTTGCTTCAAGCATGTCCAGCTAGTGTTGAATGCACAAAAAGACTTCAACCCTGAACCGCTTTGTTTATTGAGGTTCAGGTCTAGCAATTTGGCAGTGTATGTTCGCTTGTTCTGTAGTTGGTAGACTGCGAAGTGTGAACGCTGAATCAGTTTGAAATGTACATATGTGTTTCGCGCATTTAACGACAGTCTGCACTACCTACCGCGAGGAAGATAAGCAAAGCCTTGCAAGACTGGGTGGAGCGTTCCAATGCAAGCATTTGCACTCGAGCACAAGTTAGCAGATTTGTCAAAACTACCAACGCTCATGTTGAGAAGGCCAGGCGTAGCCTTTCGGGAGAGGGCGTATGAGCTTTTTAAAGTGGTCATGGGGTACTCTTCGTGTAGCAGGCGCCTTTGCACCTCTTCCTGCCTATCCCGAGCGCTTCATTCGGCCCAAATGCCAGCAACCCCCCTAAAGCTACTGCCCCAAGGGTCCATGTACCCAATAATTGGGTACTGAGGGTTTTGGCAATAGTAACTATAGTACAGGTTTTGGGTAAGTATATGAATATTGGGTTCTTGGGTCCTTAGGGTACTGGATGATGCCAGGTCATCCGAACAACCTATGACCTGTGAGTTGACATGAGCATTGATTTGCAAAAAAAAATACCGACCTGCCCAATCCTAGCTATAGGGGAATCTTGGCAAGGCCTATCCTGGAGCCCTAAATCCCGAACCCCCTTGCTTCAACTTCTAACCCGCTGGAAGTCTTCCTTCCTAGATGGCCACTTGTCGCGCAACACGAGGCGGATGGCGCATCGCCCGAAGACGTGGGTGGCTCCGCTTGAAGCAGTAAAAGGTTGTGAAGGGATCGTGGCAAACAAGATCAGGCTTGAGTGTGTGGAGCCTTGGGGTTTTAGGGTTTTTTTAGGGTTTAGATTGTAGGGCATCGGGGGCATGAAGTTTACAGAGGTTTGCGTTTTGTCCACAATGTGAGCGCCATCCGAAGGAACATAAGCCTATGGTTTGGTGGTAGTAATAATTCGGACGTTTCATATGCAGCGCTTACGTCTTATCTCCGCGCCCCAATTTGAGCATACATGTCCCCCTAACTTCAAGTGCCTTCCATCAGAAGCCTAAGCAGATGCATCAGAAAAGTGAAGGGCTGTGCTGACTCGTTGCCCTAACACGAAGGGGTTGCCCAAAGAGATGGAATACTTTCAAGATAAACCTGGGATACGGATGCAGCAGTTCTTCCTTGACGTTTTTGCGGGAAAAGAGAGTTTTATTCCAACATCGTTAATTTTCTCGACCCCTCAGCTTTATGGAATTATTGCACCGAATTTGCTCAAAGGCGAATTGGCGAGCGAGGCCGCAAAGAAAGCGGAGGCACCACCAGAGCTGCCTACTGTAGAGGCCAAAGAGACTAGAATAGATTTCGGAGCATCATGATCATATAAGAGTTGTCACAGAATGATGTCGGCTTGGAAGTTCTTCAGGTTTGCAATGTTCTTGGGCAGTTCAGGGCTGTCTTGCCCTCCGTAAGCACAACCCTGCAATACCTCTGTCTACCAGACCACCCCAGCCCCCCGTCAGACTTCATTATGTGGGGAGAGGAGGGGCTTCTCAACACAGAGGTCTCCGTGACGTCGAATATACGGAGATTACACAGGCAGTGTGGGATCACAATAACCAGGAATCTACCAGGGTCTTGCGAAAGTGCCATGACCCTCTCCCTTCACGTCGGATTGCTGACCATAGGAGTTCGCGGCCCATCTGGCTCCCGTGAGCGCACTTCGACAGCAGAAATGCATTTCTGCATGCTTTCAAACACGTCCCTTTCGAACGGCTTGCAGTTGCCTACTTGTTCCTGGTGTAATCTGCTGAGCGGTATCGTTGAACATGACTTATTCAGGGCCAGAAGCTGTCAGAAAGATCATCTTCAGGAGGATGCCCTGATCCATGCATCCTGCCAAGCCAAGCAGTCCAAGAGTTTCTCCAACAGTTTGTAAACAGGGAACCACCATGTGCAGTTTACCATTCAGAAGCTTTTGAATGAGGATCTTTTTCAGCAGGGTGTTCATGCTAAGGCCAAGCCTCCACAATGACCACTACCACTTGAGGCTATATATGTTTGCCCAGAACTGATTCATGCCCCAAGTTTCCAAAGAAGAGTTTCCCTGAACCCTATAACCCCAAACCCTGAACCCAAAACCCAAAACCCTCAACCCTGAACCCTATAACCCCAAACCTGAACCCTAAACCCTCAACCCTAAACCCTCAACCCTAAACCCTGAACCCTGAACCCCAAACCCTAAACGTTAAAGATATCATCTTTCTGGTGTATTCAGTTCTAAGGTTGCCAGGCTCCGGGGCGCCCAGCCCCAATGCACATCATTCCGGTATAGTAATATTATACCCTAAAGGTCCAAGGATCCAAATCATAGGGTCCCTTTTAAAGGGGTTTATAGGGGGATACAGAGGGATATATGGGGGTTATATTGGGGTATATAGGGCCCATATAATAGGGTTTTAGGGCCCAAATACAATTTATATTACACTATTTGAGCCCTGAAACCTAATTATTTGGGTCCTTGGACCCTTTAGGGATAGTACTTGGCTTGCAAAACTTATATTTGGCGTTGAGCGTGGTTGTTTGGGGGAGGTGACTACTGACTACTCATTCTGCCTGGACTTGGACTGCAGGATCAGGCAGAAGCTAGGTACAGAAAGATTACTGGGAGAACGCAATGTCACACCTATTTGTTGAAGGACTATTGTCGTGAACACTAGTGTCTTGTGAAATACCTACCCAAAGCAGAAGAAACCCTGAACCCAAGCCTCCTAAATCCTAAACCCTAAATCCTAAACCCTAAACCTTAGATCCCAAATCCTAAACCCTAAATCCTAAAGCCTAAACCCTAAACATCCCTAAACCTTAAATCCCAAATCCTAAACCCTAAATCCTAAACCCTAAGCCAATGAAAGCCCAGGCGCTGTTGACGCCCGGCGAAGGGCCTGAGCCCGATAGTAAGGCAGGGTGAGCTTAGGCTTCAGGATTTAGGATTTAGGGTTTAGGATTTAGGGTTTAGGATTTAGGGTTTGGGGTTTAATGTTCAGGGTTTAGGATTTAGGGTTTAGGATTTAGGGTTTAGGATTCAGGGTTTGGAGTCTCGAGTTTTTGGTCTTGCGGATAGAGGAAGTCCAGCACCATTTCATATACTCTTTGGCCCAGGAATCCAGGTACTGTGGGTTTTATGCTGGTCAGTGGCAGCATGATGTCATCAGGCGCCACACATGAATTTCTGAATCTAGGGCGCGTGCTTGCGATGCGTTTGGGGTCCTACAGTCAGCGCAGTGATTCGGATGTTTCCCCAAGCAGGGCAATCTTGGGGACCCCAGGGATGTTAGGAGGTGAGAAACTCACAGACTTGCATGGAGACGGGTCTAAGCAGGCAGACCCTGAGGGTGATAAAAGGCGTATTTCTCTTTCTGGCTCTAGATATATGTATATGTCTATATATATATATGTATGTATATATAGAAGCACACTTGTTTGTCTATCATATAGTTTAACATATCTGCATGAAGGGTTGCTAGGTAGCGACTCCAGGAGGACGTGCCCATACCAAGAGTCCCTGGGTTTTGTAACCTTAGATATTAAAGACGCTGCAGACCAATATTATGTGTAGATTTCGAAGCCTCGTGCTAGTGTGATTTCCGGGGGCAACGGTCACTGCCTCAATTGAGCTAAGGAAAGTTTCAGGGTTTGAGATTTGGGTATCAAGGGCACCGCCATGTCCTCAATGGAACCTCTTCAACATTTTTGGTTGAAAACCAGTAGCAGCCCAAAACTGCACAGCATCGGGAGAGGAGCCGTCTCATCCAACCTGCTCGGCTTCAGGATCGCAGCAGGCAGCAAGTTTCGGGAATTTTGGGTTTGATGTCAGGGTTTAAGGGTTCAAGGTTTGACATTCTGGCTAGTAGCAGTTTGTAGGATCTCGGATCTGTCATTTTGGGTTTTGCGCCCGGGTGCTTCATCTGATCAAAGTGTTTCAAATGGCAAGTGCCGTGGACATGGCACCCGCGAATAAAACATCCGGCAATGCAAACCCGTACGGTCTTGGACTTGTACCGTTTTGCCTTTTGCTCATTTGATCGCTGCTGACTATTGCTCTCTGAGGGTAACTGATCTTCTGGGATCCCAGCAAATGCCTCTAGTCGTTTTTGGTGCCCTAGGTCGCTTGTAAATCTAGTTTATACCACGAATGGGCCTCTTCGCATTTTTCTCAACCCATTCTTGCGGCCTGTCACCGTAAAGCTACCAACGTGCTCTATGTACATGTAAACATATGAGAGCTGGTTGCAAGATCGCTCCACCAAGCACTCTCGACTACAATCTATGTCGGCTCCTTCTTCGTCCCTACCGTAAACCATTCAAGAAAGTGCTGTACATGAAGCCGAAGCCCAGACCCTGAAGTGAGCACGACAGAAATCAACAAGCTTTAACAACTTAGCAACTTTGGGAACAGCGGCAAGGAATCCCTCATTCCAGGCCCCCTTGCTCCATGATGACTGAGCCCCAAACCCTAAACCCTAAATAAACCCTAAACCCCAAGACCTCAACTTTCCGCCTCAGGGTGGCCATGGTGGTGGCGGCAATTGTGATCATCAGTGACTGCGCAGGGTCGGCGATCCCGCGAAGGCCCTTGCAAAGTGCTGGGGTCCTATGACAAGTTGGTAAGGAAGGGAAGTTTCTGCGAAGTAAGGATCCCACTCGTGGTCTACCTGTGCTAAGGAGCTTGTTTGGGGCGCGTTGTTTGGGGTGCATAACGGCACCCCCTTTTAGGCAAAGCCCCCGCACCATGAAGAAGAACATCGCAGTCGTTTTGGGATGTCTCGGGCATCCTGCTGTCCCAAACTCGCAAGACTCCCGAGGTGGTTTGTTGCATGCACGTGGCCGCTGGGCCAAGAAACTTGATGTTCCAGTTGTGTAACAAAAGGGGGAGGGTGTTCTTGCTATGTTAGGCATGCTGGCACGACGCGGGGCTGGGACTACACATACGAAGCATTTAGGATTCTGCTTGGAGCCGCAATTGCAAAATAACCCCAAAACAACCCCATGTAACCCCCAATATATTATAGTAGTTTCCATTTTCTTTTCCAATACCCCAATATAACCCCCGTATTTAGTTAGATGATACCTTGCCTATTTAGGTGTATGGCAC
>CAJNIZ010044384.1:13339-30458 GCA_905231905.1 Symbiodinium pilosum
TACCCTAAACCCCATGACCCTCCAAGCAGCCTAGCCTCAAGGTCCCTGGGCCAGTGGGCAAGGACGGAAGAGTGCGCGGCCGCCTTCACAACTGAGATGAGTAGTGTTTTTTGGGTGGTTGAACCCCGTTATATAGGGATAATGGAAAAGAAAATGGAAACTACTTATTATAATAGGGTATATATTGAGGTTCTATTTAGGTAATGTTTTTTTGGTGGTTGAACCCAGTAAGATAATATTCCGTATATAAAATACTATACCCCAAAAGGAGGATTCTATCATGGGTACCATAGTATCCCCCCAAAAAATACTACTCAGATGAGAGTCTCAAGATTTAGGGTTTAGGGCACAGGGTTTAGGATTTGGGGTTTAGGGTTGGGGATATAGGTTTTGAGATTTAGGGTTTAGGGTTTGGGGTTGAGGGTTCAGGAAGAAAGCCCGAGAAGCTTATGGGAAGGTCTAAACCAGGATGAACCGCAGGAGGGGAATTTCCAATGGGGGAATGCATATACAGGGTATACAGGGATCATGCGGACCTATATAAGGGAAATATGTAATCTAATGTAAGGCACGAAGCCCTAAACCCTAAATCCACACCCCAAAGACACAAGTTTTGGGGTGTAGGGCTTCAGGGTGTTGAGGCTTTCTTTAAGGTTTCGCCTTGAGCCCTAAATCCCGGAATATCCCGAGAACCCTGAAGTGCTCTTGAGCTGTAGATCCCAAACCCTAGGCTGACTTGGTTTAGGGTTTAGGGTTTATCGCAAGCTTGAGGCCGCTTGCAAACCCCATTGGGGTTCAGGGGTTTAGGGGTTTGGGGCGTAGGGTTTAGTGTATAGCCCCGGGTCAGCTGTAAACAGACTTTTGGGTGGCAGGCTCCCTAAACTCTAAACCCTGGGTACAGCCCCCCCTCAGTAACAGTATGTATAGCCCTTAGTAGGACCCCTAATATAGACTGTTACTGGGTGGGGGCAGTACCCAAGGTTTAGGGTCTAGGGCTTTTGCAACGGGAGCTCTTGTGGGTCGTCTAACCTAGGGCGGAGGGTTGAGGGTTTAAGGTTTAAGATGCAGGGTGCTCACCCTGTCGACTCCGTCGGATCATCCAAGCACTGCGCGACAAACTTGTCAACAGCATTCCCGTAACCGCTCTGAAAACCTAAGTCCCAAAACTAACCCCTAGACGCTAAACCATCACACCTAATCCTAAACCCAAAACGCCAATCCCTACCCCCTTTCGGCCCGGTTCAACGTGCACTTGGATGATCTTTTGTTTTATCAAGTTTAAAATCTATCCCCAATAACCCCAGGTATAAGCCCCATAACCCCTGTTACACCAAACCCTAATCCCTAGACCCTAAACCCTGAATCCTGAACAACCTCGCCTCCCGAATGTCAGACCGCTTTCCAGGACCTGAGCTCCTGCCCAGGCAGCGTGGGGAGGCTGTTGGGCCGGAGAGGTTGGGGACGGGGGGTTAGGGTGTAGGGCTTGGGCTTGAGGGTCTTGAAGGTTTGGGGTTCAGGGGTTGGGGTGTAGGGTTTTGGGGGTTTGGGGTTTGAGGGTTGGGGTCTAGAGCTTATGAGTTGGGATGCTTGGGGTGGCTTAAAGGGCTTTAAGGGCTGACAGTTTAGGGTTTGGGGGGTTTCAAGGGTCTAGAGTCTATCTCGATTCCATGGGAGCACACCCCTGCACATTTACTGTTCCAACTGCCCCAAAACCTGTGACCCCAAACGAATCCGGAACCTCAAGCCCTGGACAATAGACCAAAATCCCTAAACCCTCTAAAGCCCAGACGCCACTTGAAAGGCCTGGCTCCTCATAACTCACCGAAGTTATAAGCCCCCTCAGTTGAGCTACTGTCTAAACTCCTAGTATCCCCCTTAATAACCTCTAGAGAAGTCCCCTATATGATTCCCTATATAACCCCCTTTAAGGAGTTTAGACTATGGCTCAGTTTAGGGTTTGGGGTTTAGGTTTTAGCGTTTACGGCTTCAGAAGTGCTGCAAGTTCCCAAAGTCTGGTTAGAATTGGAGTATATCTACAGTCATATCCAGGCCCCCCCCAATCTTTAACATCCCAAAAACACTGAAGTGTGGGTTGTTCTATTCCACAGTATAGGCCATCTTTTGGATGCCCTTTACAATATAGGAAGGGAATCTACTCAAATGGGCCCTGAATAAACCATATCCCTAAACCCTACACCCAAACCCATGTAGCATAAACACGAAACCCCAAACTCTAAACCCCCATCCCAAATCCTTAGGCCCAAAACTCGCCGTGAACCCTAATTCCAAACTCTAAACCCAAGTCCCGCCCCTAAGATCTAAGTAACCCCTAAGCCCGAAACAATGGGCCCATTGCCCCGTTTTCCCTGCAAGAATGCTCACACATGAGCCATCGTCTAAACTCCAAGTATCCCCCTTCTTATCCCCTATTGTAATCCCATATACATTATATATATATAGTCACTTCTATAACCCCCATTTGAGGAAGAATCCCCCTATAAAGCCCCCTCATAACCCCTGCAGTACTCCCTGTATGAGCTGTAATCTAAACTCCTAGTATCCCCATTAATAACCCCTATAGTAGTCCCCTATATAATCCCCTATGTAACCCCCTTAAAGGAGTTTAGACTGTAGTTCATATAACCCTTTAAGGAGTCTAGACTATAGCTCACACATGTGTTTTTGCCGGCAGGCGCAGCACTTCCAGGACTAAATGCTTCCCCTATCCATGTCTCGGAGTAAGAGGTTTTGATTTATGGTTTAAGGGTTTAGGATTTAGGGTTTAGGGTTTTAGGGTTTACGGTTTAAGTTTAGGCTTTAGGATTTTTGGTTACTGATTCTGATTTATGAGAGTGTTGAAGTTCATGTAGCCTTGATGCGTCCTGCGTTCAGGCTGCCTTCTTTTGCTGGCAGGCGCAGCATCTCACGGTGCACAAACCTTCCCCCTGTTTGGTATTGGAGACACCAAGTGCCTGAAGAAAGTTGAAGCGACATGCGATTCTTGCCGCAGATTGTCTTTGAGCAGGGATACACACTTTGCTGATTTGGCAGGAATGCTCTAGTACCCGAATGCAGTTGGAGCATGGACGTCATTGTGGTTTGGGCATGGATGCTCTGGTAGCCGAACGCAGCTAGAACATGGGCGTTATTATGCTTTGGGCGCGGGTGCTCCGGTAACCGAATGCGGCTAGCACATGGGCGTTAGTGTGGTTTTGGCTTGAATGCTTTGTTTGGTATCCGAAAGCAGTTGGAGCACGGACGTTATTATGGTTTCGGCATCTATGCTCTGGTAGCTGAAGGCAGTTGGGGCGTGGATGTTAGCATGGTTCGGGCACGACTGATCTAGTAAGGGCGCGACTATTGTTTGAGCATGGACGCTCTAATGCAAAAGGAGGCGATGGACCCTAAACCCCTAATCCTGCCTGCGCGGAGGGCTTATGTCCATGAGCCCGGGATCCACCTCAAAGGGTTTAGGGTTTAGGGCTCGGGGCACATGTGTTGGAGTGTAGGGATGTGGCGCTAGGAATGCAGATGTGGGTTTAGTGACGTGGCTATAGTTTTCGGATGTTTTAGGGTTTGGGTGTTGGGGGTCTAGGGAGTAGGATGATACAATGCCTTTCCAGACAGTGTCAGCCGCGAAGTAATGGCAGAAACTGAGCAGCAAAGTGGAGTGTGAGATAAGGTTCGTACTCGTACCTTCAAACTTAGGGATCTTCACTCCAGCAAAACTGATGGGGGGGGCTTTGGTAAGCCCATCCGCCAAAGCTAGGACGCCCTATGATGATCGTTTTTGGGGGAACCAGTTCCTCGGTAAGGACCGCAATGTGTCTTCGGCTAGACAGGTATTACTTTTTGAGAATAGAATTTCCTGGAACGGCGCGGAAACCCCTAGAACTTGTGGGGCGCCATTAAACGACTACAATTTTGCATTTCTGGTGGCTGCAAGCATAATAAAACCTGAAAGTACTTTTTGCAAATGACCAGCTCGCCTAAATCCTCTAAACCCGTAACCCTATACCCTAAATCCTAAACCTAAATCTCTAAAACCCCAATCTAGAATCTTAGACGCTAAGCCCTAAATCCGAAACCCTACATCCTAAACCCTAACCTTGCTAGTTATTTTCCAGCAGAGAGCAAGCTGTTTCCTTTGATACAGAATGAAGGAAGCTGTTCAACGAGCCCCGCACCATGCGTGCCGGCGGCGCAGAGGTGCTGAGGATCACAGGGCCCTCCCGAATCGCGGAAGAATGTTCTAAGGCAAGCATGGGTTCCTTACAAGGGTTCAAGCGTAGATGGTGTAGGGTTAAGAGCTTGGGTATAATTAAAAGATTGGGACCATCGACCCTGATTTGGACCCCAAGGCGGAACCCAAAAGGGGGGTTGGAAGGGGGGTCATGGTGAGGGAAAGCATGCACACCGCGACGTCTGCGTGACGCTTCGTCGCCCGAATCCTACATCCCTACAGGTTACGTTTTATGGATTGTGCTTAAGGTTTAGCGTTTAGGGTTTAAGGTCTAGGGTCTACAGATTAGGCTGTAGTGATTTAGGTTCAGGGTCTAGAGGAAATTTCAGGTGGGAAGTTACCAGGCATGCAGCAGTATGCAGCAGTCTTTGGTGGCCGAAGTTCACAGGATTAATGATTCTTGCAATTTACGACACCCATAAACAAAATATAATCTTACAAGTCATTGGGGAATCTAGCAGCCCCATCAAAACACTCCTTATGCGGGCACGCTGGCATAAAGCTGACTGAACAAGAGTACGTAAGGGCTTTGTGGAACTTGGCCTAAAGTACGCTGGCCAAAAAGGTGGGCAAGTATAAGGAGACCTCTGGTGCAATGAAAACCCCAAACTATAAGAGAATAGACGATTTGGCCAACTTATACGCTAATTGTTTTCCTACCTACAACCTCTTCACCCTGTAAACCCTATACACTGAACTCCAAAGCCGGCGCCTGGTCTTTAATTCGCGGATGCCAATTTTGTTGCCAATAAACGCCTAACCGGGAGAATAAGCTCTGGGCAGCGACCTTGCCACGTGATGGTCAAGACCAAGACGGGATCTGATCTTTCAAGCGAGCGGCGGCCCATTTGGCCATCCATTGCGCTGGCTGCTGCGGTCTAGCTTGTTGCTGTTGCACGCGCCGCTGCGCTTCCAACCGCAGCTGCCTTGGCACGGCGTGGTTGGAAAAGGCACGTTGTGTTTGTCGCAGGAAAGTTCAGCAACCGTGACACGAAGCAGAGTAAGGCCAGCACTCCGCTATGTTCAGCCCAGCAACGGTGGCGGCAATCATATTCAGAGGCACAAGCATTAGGGAAAGTCGCAGCGTTATCGAATCCAACATAGAGCTGAGGGTTCTCAAGGCTTAGGGAGCTGAGGGTTGTTCCTCTAAGGGGTGCCAGCTGTAGGTTGAGGATTCAAGCCCGTGATCTTCAGACAAACCCTTTGAAATATGAAGCCAACATCTTTAATACCCTGGCTTGCATATGTTCTAGTCACCTTCCAGTAAGCATTCTGCATGTAAGGACACTGAGTTTTGGCGCTGAAGCAAGGTATGAAAGAGTTCCATGGTCACGTCCAGGCGCAGGGGTAGGGTGGCTCACAGGCTCCTGGCATAAGCCCAATCGTACTTGCCGCCACTATCGTAGGCGTCTTTCTAGGGATTTTGATTCACCAGCTTCATAGATTTCCGCTTCATGCGAAATTGCCTGTTCCATGTGATTTTCCACTGCTGATCATAACTTGGGCTTAAAGCCTACGCCCAAAACCCCTAACCTTTAGTTGATCCATTGATTTCCATTTCCCTTAACCCTAAACCCCGAAACCCCGAACCACAAACTCTAAACCCTTCGACAGCTCCAGGAGTCCTGCAGTTCCCGTAAACCGACTGACAAGTGAGCTGGGGCTAGGGAGTGAATTTGATTAGGGTTTAGGGATCTATGGTTTAGGGTGTAGGGTTTACGGATTTAGGCTTTAGGGATTTAGGGTTTACGGATTTAGGGTTTAGGGTTGTCTGAGGGACTGGAAGCTTTTGGTGGATCCAGCAGCGGACTGCAGATCTTTGAAGCCGTATACGCAACTGAAAGCCTCAACCCAATCCCTAAGCCTGGAAGGCTTAGTGTTTAGAACTCAAGGGACTTTAGGTGTTAGAAGGTTCCCGGGTTGCGGGTCAGGGTTTAGGATTTAGGGTCTCAAATAACGCACCCTCAACCCCAAACCCTAAACCCTCAATCCGAACCCACCCCTTCTCAGGCCTCCCCAAACTGCAAAGACTCCAGCTGCTCTTCCTGGCCAAGTGCAAACGGTTCAGGGTTCAGGTGTTTAGGGTGTAGAGGTTTTGGGTTTAGGGGTCCAGGGTTTCTGACTTAAGGTTCAGGGTCAGAAGTTTAGAGATCCGATTGTTGTTTTCCCCTCTTTATCTTTGCCCCTTGCCTCCGCGTGATTCCGTAAGTCTTACTGACTTATCCGCATCTTACTGGAAACGCTGAGTCATAAGCCCCACGATTTTCCCACATGCTGAACCATGAACCCTTTAGGTCCGTGACGGGGTGAGCCCTAAACCCTGAACCCTCAACCCCCTACTCCTTAAAGCCTTGGCGGAGTTCTACTCTTGGAGGGGTAGCATCGATATACTGGCCCCCAAAAACCGACAATGCCCCATTACAAAACTGCGCCACACCTTGCGCGGCGTAGGGCTGAGGGTTTAGCGTTAAGCCCTCACTCCTGAAACCCAAGCCCTGAACCCAGGACCCTAAGTCCAAAACCCGAAATTCTCAGACCTAGGCCTACATCATGATTGAAGCCCTTCACTCCTGTCTAAGTGGTTTTTAAGTGGGGAATAGCAGAATGGCCCTAAACCCTAAACCCGTAACCCCTTAAACCCTACACCCTAAACCCCAAAAAACTGATACCCTAAACCCCTAAACCCCTATAAACCCTTTACATCACCCGGGCCTGGAGCCGCAGTTGCTGTAGCCCCTGATCCCGGAGCAGCTCGAGTTCGCGGAGCTGGTCCTGCACTCCGCCACCTTAGGTAGTAGGGTTTTAGGGTTCAAGGCTTTAGGGGGTTTAGGGTTTGGGGGTTTAGGGGTTTGGGGGTTAAGGGGTTTAGGGCTTTAGGGTGTAGGGTGTTAGGCTTTAAGGTGGAGGGTTTGGTCTTCGGATTTAGGATTTAGGGTTTGGGGCACCAAACATCTGCTCGAAGGCCTGATGCATAGCCACCTGAACCATGTCCTGGATCATCTTTTGCAATGCAGCCTGGAAACCCTCACCCCGGATGCCCTGCAAGAAGTTTGGGGAATTACCATCAGGCCCAGCATTCTTGGCCTCACCAATGCGAACACAAAGCCATTTAATGTAGACCCCTCATTAATGAACCCCCTTCTCTTAACAGGGATTATAAGCAGGTTCCTACTAATAAGGCCCTTAAATGGAGGGGGGTTCATGATCAAAGCGACGCCCAAGTCGCAACCAAACCAGACTTGAGCTGCAAAGCCCACTCCAGACTCTATACCCCAAACCCTTCACCCCAAACCCCAAACCTGAACCGCAACTTCTCAACCCCAACGACTAGTGCGGGTTCCCCAAACTTTCAAAAACCTCGCTGAGGCCCAGGCCGCGAAGAAGTTGAAACCCTTGGGGCTTGCCTGCGGTCAAGCTTGTCACTTGCTTCCCATACCCAAACCCTGGGATCTACAAAGAAGAGCCCGTCAGTTCAAACTGCGAGGCTGCTGCAAGAGCCTTGGAGCTTGTTTCTGAACCGAAGAAATGCGGTCCCTTGATTTAGACTTCGTTACCCTGACCCTGTCCTTGTCACCCGGAGATAAGATGGCGTGCTTGGGTTGGTTTGGCTTGGTAAGTGCGTGCGTGAGTGAGTGGTGGCACCCGAGCAGGTGGGGAAGGAACACTATAACTCCTAGTTTCCATTTCATTTTCCATTTTCTTTTCCATTTGATTCTCCATTATAGTAGTTTCCATTTTATTTTCCATTATCTCTATATTACCCCGATTAAATACCCTACAAGGGGCATCATAAGGCGCCATGCCTCTTAGCATCTCAGGCGCTCCAAACATGTTATTGCCCCTGCGCTTGGAATGGAGCACCCAGAAAAAGTGAATGGAGGTAGCCGGGCACCCATGTAGCCAGCAGCGGAAACGCAAGTCATGATGACCCTAAACCCAAAACAAAAAACCCTATGATTATGACTACCACTACTCCTCCTACTACTACGACGACGAGCACCACCACCACCACCACCACCACCACCACCACCACCACCACCACCACCACCACCACCACCACCAGGGTCTAGGGTCAAGGCCTAAGGTTTAAGGTGTAGGGTTTAGGACCAGGGGTTTGAGGATTTAGGAACCTCTTCTCGCAAGGCAGCGCCACAGCTGAGAGGGAGCGAACCAGCTTCAAGGAAGTGATACGATTGCACGTGTGCAGAAAGCGATGAGGCCGGACGCGCTCTCAACTTCCTAAGACAAAGAGCTGTACGCACACCCAGGAATAAAGCGGTAACAGTACATCTTCGTTATAGCAGTAGTTACATCCACTCCGCCACCAGCACCAGCAGCACCGAAGCAGTTAACATTGATACTTCTCATGCCCAAATCCTGCATGACCTGAGTTTACTATAGTACTATTATTCCTGAGATCTGAAGTACTCAGGGTCATGCAGGATTTTCAGCATCTATATATATATATATATTGCCCTTTTAAACCCCCTATGAAACCCTCAACTCTAAACCTTAAACCCTAAACCCTACGTAAACCCTGTATAACCCATATATAACCTATCTATATATACATATATATATATACACACACACATCTCTCTTCTCTCTCTCCCTTTTATACCCTTTATGTAACCCAGATTTTTTAGTAACCTCCGTACTTGGAGGCCCATGGGACTTAGTAACTACTTATAATTGGGGTAATAACCCTACTTATAATTGGGGTAACCCCCCCATAAGCCTATTCAGGAGGATTATAAGTAGGATTATAAGCCCAGTTATAAGTTACCTCCCATGAGCCTCCAAGTAGGAAGGACCGAAAGTAGGGCCTGTCGGATCGCTTGGGCGAAGAGTGCCTGGAGCCGAGCGAGGTGCCTGAGATACGAGGGTTCAGGGTTTAGGGCTTAAGGGTTTAGGGGTTTAGGGTTTAGGGGTTTAGGGTTTAAGGGTTCAGGGTTTAGGGGTTTAGGGTTTAGGGTGTATTTCTGGGATCCTATGCCGCACTTTCTTTCGACATAAAAAAGGATCTTGAATTCTAGAAGCATAGCAGTTGCAATTCCGGAAGCCCCTGTAATCTCCTGGTGGTTGGCCATGGTGGCATAGCACTTCCGTAGAGGTGGACCTTTTGGACCACAGAGCCCCAGGGTTCTAGGGTTTAGGGTTTAGGGTTGCTCATTACCTGAAACCCCGGGCCCCAAACCCTGGATCCTGAGCCCCAAACCCTAAACCGATTTGGGTGCTTCGGCTTCTGGAATCCCAGGGCCTCTTCAGCCCTAAGCCCAAAACCGTGCCTAGATAGTCCGTAGCCCAAAGGTTCCAAGTACCCAATAAATAGGTACTTGGGTTTTGGGTGGAATTATGGTACAGTATTTGGTACTTGGACCCTTAGGGTAGCAGGGATCAATCATCCCGTATACTGGCCTTTGATTAGCTGGGATTCAAGGAATGAAAAAGGACATGGAAACTACTTTAATGTGATATATAGGGACTACTATACGGGTCCATCCCTTCTTTCCTAGCTCACCAGAAACCAGTATAGTCATTGACCCACGTTTTAGGGGTTAGGGCTTACTTGGGGGGATCTCTTGACGTAGTAAATCCAGTTAGTAAATAAGGCTACGGTGCTTATTTTAAGTGTCATTAATAGGGGATAGTAGGTAGACTTACTAAGTCAAAAGATCATCCAAGTAGGGTTTCGGGTTGAGTTAGGGCCCCAACCCTAAACCCTCAACCCTAAGTTTCAGCAAGTATCAACTCTCGACTCCCCACCCCAACCCTCAAACACTCGGGTTTCGGGTTTAGGGTTTGGCGTCTTGGGCCCCTAACCTAAACCCTAAACCCCAAACCCATGACCCCTAGGGCTTAGGGTCTAGGGCTGTAGGGTTTAGGGCTCAGGGTCACAAACCCAGTTGGCTGCTTCTGAAGAGCATTGGGTTTTGGGTTTAGGGTCCAGGGTCTAGGGGTTAGGGTTTAGGGTTTAAGGTTTAGGGTTTGGGGTTTAGGGTTTAGGCCAAGAGCCCTACTGACCTGAGGGACATGCAAGAATTGTAGAGGGAATATGCGAGTGTCCCCCGCAAAAAGGCTAGCTGTGTACCACTTGGAGAAATTCCCAAAGGAATGGGTTTAGAGTTTGGGGTTATCAAAATGCTGGTTCCTTTTGGGGCCCCGAATACAAGATGGGCCGTTAATGTACACCGAACAGGGTGCATAACGTTGACAATATACTCATACAGTTCCTGATCGAGACAAGCCCTTAACCCAAAAACCACTACAGAATTCCTGATTCCATTTCATGTTCCATGCTTTCTTTAAGTTGATTCGTCCCCGTATGCAACCACAACGCTGAGCCCGTAATCGCGAAAGCTTACACTAACCCCCGAACCGTATAAAAGCGTATATCACCCCATGTACCCCTGCATGGTAGTTGTCCTAAATACCTATCCACAGGATTGTCATAAGGCAGCTTCCCATTAAGTGGATTCCCACTGGCCACTTTTTTGCAAGTACCTATTTAGAACAAACTCCTAGTCCGTAAGCCCGAAACCCCATACCCTGATGCCTAAACACAAAATCTCTCAGTACAGTATCACCTGAATAGCCCCTATAATAATCCCCCCTTAGAACCCTCTATAGAACCCCTTTAAGGAATTTAGACCCTAAGCCCTGAACCCTACTCCCTTCAAGGAGTTTAGACCCTAAACCCTGAATCCTGAACCATAAACCCTAAACTCCCTAGGGATTTAGACGACAGCTCACAGGAATCACTGAGAAAGAACAGCTGGCAAAAACGAGCCGCTACAGCGGGTCTAACCAGTGGTGGAGCGTCCTCTCCTTAGCTGGACTTATGTTTTAGGGTTTAAGGTTTTAGGGTTTTAGGGTTTAGGGTTCGGGGTTTAAAGGGTTTTAGGCTGTTGGGGTTAATTAGGGTTTTAGGGTTTAGGGGTTAGGGGTTAGGTGTAGGGTTTAGGGTTTTAGGGTTTAGGGTTCAGGGTATGAAGGGCTTGGGGGTTCATGTTTAGGGGTTTGGGGCTTTAGGTTTGGGGTTTGGGGTTTAGGGTGTAGGGTTTGGGGTTTAGAGCTTTGGATTCAGGACTTTGGGTTCGGGGTTTGGGGTTTAGGGTTTTGGGTTTAGGGCCTTGGATTATGTGTTTTGGGGTTAGGGCATCCGTCGTTGACAGCATTCTTTTTATCAGGTCTTTGAGGGTCCTTCAAGCGCCGCGGGAAGTACCATGGAGGACTAGGGCCAAGTACCTACGCGGTTTAGGGTTTTGGTTTTAGGGTTTAGGGCTTCCGTGAACCACCCTGCTTAACAAGCTTCTAACTCTTGAGCTGAAACTTGATGAGGCTTGCTTGCACGATTTTTCAACTTAGTAAGCCTACCTACTATCTCCGGAACCTTTCCCAGACGCTCGGGGGTTCCATGTTTTTTTTGGCGGAGGGTAGGGTTCAGGGTTCCAGGTTTAGGGTTTAAGGAGGGTTGACTCTTTTCCGGGGGCTTCATACATTTGGCGGCCCCCAAAGACTTCATGAACATAATAAAGAAGCCTGCGGAGTCTTTCCCAAGATCGGTGTATATAACTATACGAGGAGCTTGGAACCACCTAGGAATCAACGTTCTCCAAAGATGAAATGGAATGTCAAGTGTAACCTTCCTGTTTAAAGACTGTACAAGGTTTAGTTGAGCTATGGTCTAAACTCGTAATATCCCCTTAATGACCCCTAGAATACTCCCCTAAATATAAGCCACTTTAAGGAGTTTAGACTATAGCTCAATTGGGAAACAGCTTGCGTGCTTCGAGGTGTACCCAGAGGATTTGGGCTGGAGTCTGGGGGTCTAAGCTTGAGAGTCGCTTCAGAGCCACAGGTTGCGGTTTAGGGTTTAGGGTTTCGGGTTTAGGGTACCGTAAACCCTAAACCCTTTAGGGCCTATGGTTTAGGGTTTCAGGTTTAGGGCTTGTCCGCAACAACTTTACTTGCCCCAGATCTCAGATCCTCAGTCCCAAGTCCCGATCCCGAAGCCCTGGGTTTAGAGCGCAAGCACTGCTCCGAAGGTTGCTTACCCCAAGGTCCTCCATCCTAGGCTTCTCCCTGGCATAGGATCGTATCCTTCCCCCAACCTACCAGGATGGGTACTTGGACCCTAGAATGGGTTTAGGGTTTAAGGTTCAAGTTTTAGGGTTCAGGGTTCAGGGTTTAGGGTTCAGGATTTAGGGTTTCGGTGCGTTGATTTAGGCCTTGTTCGGGGCCAGGGGATACTGTAGTATCCTATGAATGTAGCATCGCCTTGATGACTCTGAAGCCGTGCGTCGCTGTGGTACCAGTGCTTGAGTGGTCCCCCGCAGCGGGCCTGGCAGGAAGAGTCGGGCCCTAAAGCCCTAAACCCTAAACCCTAAACCCTAAAACCCTAAGATAGCAGGGCCATCCGGGCTTTGGTGTTTAGGATTTAGGATTGAGGGTTTAGGGTTTAGGGATACCCTGAGGTCCTCATGGAATTCAGGGATCTTGCGGATGACATAAGGGACCATCTTCACGAAATGCCATGAAGACAGGGTTTGGGGCTTAGGGGAGGGATATGGTTATATGAGCGATAGTTTAAACTCCGACAATCCCCCTTAATACCACCTATAATGCTCCCGTATATAAGCCCCATACACAACTTTTCTTCGAGGAGTTTGGACTATAGATTCTTCATGGTAATCTCCATACGTAGGGGGACCTCTACACCCCCCAAAATGTTATGGTCCTTAGTGTGGCGACCCACAAAACGGGAGCCGCAAGTTTAGGTTCAAAGTTTAGGGTTCAGGGTCTGAGCCCCAAGTTTAGGAACCCTACGGGTTCATAACCATTACTTAGGATTTGGGAGGATGATTCTGGCTTTCGAAATGTGCAAACCACAAACCCTAAAATCCTAAACCCAAAGCCCCAAACCCTACAATCCTAAACCCAAAGCCCCAAACCCTTAAACCTAAACCCAAACTCTAAACGCCAAATTCTAGCTTCTAGCTCCAATCGGAGCTGAAATGTGGAATAGCAACAACTACTGTTGAGGCTGACTTTGTTTGGCTTTCGGGTGTAGCGTTCATGGTTTGGGGTTTCGGGATTAGGTTTAGGTTTGAGGACTCTTATACTTACGAACAAAGGAGCATGAAATGGAAAAGGAAAATGCTCAAGTACATGGAAATTGGGCTTATATAGAGGCTGCACACAGGAATGTAAAGCCCGAACCGATATACACTTGCCTGAGGTCTGTTTGAGGTACGCTATACGCTTATATGGGAGGGGGTGATTATTATTCATCAAGCTTGTACAATACTTTCACATAAGGCAAACCGTTTCCTAGCAAGTGGTTCTCCCTAGGCACACCTTAAATCCTAAACCCTAACCCCTAAACCCTACGACGTACAAAATTCCGAATCCGAAGTAGCTAAAAATCCTGAAGCCAAAGTGGCCAAAAGTCCTGAACTTTCCCGACCTTAATCCGTAAGCATTGAACTCCGACCCCCCTTACACCCTAAACCCATAACCTCAAACCCTAAACCCTGAATACCAGTTTCCATTTCGTTTTCCAGTATCCCTATATAACGCCTATATAACCCCTCTTCCTGAACCCTAAACCCTGAACCCTAAGAGCTCCAAACCCTAAATTCTAAACCCTAAACGCTAAACCCGAAACCCTAAACCCTAAGAGCTCCACACCAAATTCTAAACCCTAAACGCTAAACCCTAAACCCTAAACCCTTAGAACTCTAAACCCTAAATTCTAAACCCTAAATTCTAAACCCTAAGAACCCTAAACGCTAAACCTTAAATCCTAAACCCCTATGCCCGCCAGCCAAGCGGCCGATGTCGGGCGCAGCCAGGCTGGCTTTGGCGCCATCGCTGAGCTGACACAGCTGGTTAAGTATCCCTCTTAGCTATATAGTTTAGGGTTTAGGGTTTAGGGTTTAGGGTTTAGGGTCAGGGGTTGAAGGTTTAGGGCTGAGGGCGTAGGTCTTAGGGTTTAGAGTGTAGGGTGCTTCTGGTTACAAGTGCAGAGTGTAGGGTTTAGGGTGTTTCAGGGCTTCGGATTCAGGGGCTGAAAGAAATTGGAGGGTTCTTGTATAGGGGGCCCCAAATATACATCCTAATATACACATTTCCCCCTATGTCTATAACTTCTAAACAGGGGCCCAGAAATTTCTGAGGCCCCCAATCAGAACCAAGTGCTTAGGGAGCGTTGATCTCTACAACCTAAACTCTAAACCCTAGTGGGAAGCTCTTCGTTCTCCAGCGCCCAAAATCGGAGAAACTTACATGAGCTATAGTCTATCCACCTGGTATCCCCCTCAGTAACCCCTATAATACTCCCCCGTATAACCCCTACATAACCCCCCTTTAAAGAGTTTAGACCTAAATCCTGATAACTCGCTTGAAAGAGATTAGACTATTCCTCATATGCAGCACCGGTATAATTCATGACTTTTGACAGCGAACACTAAATCTTGCAGGAAACTTTGGGACTTCTGATACTATAGGGTTTAGGGTTTGGGGTTTCACCTACTGAGGTACAGAATGATAGGAAAGATCTGATGCTGTAACCGCCCAGTTCCCCTTGTTTCATGGCTACTACTTCTTAACAGATGTTATGTAGACTTGTAGCAGCAGTGTCTACACGCGGATAAAACTTTGAGGGTAAACGGTCACACCCTTCTAAACTCTAAGTAACTTGTACACAAACTAACCACACTGAATCCCAAAGCCTAAACCCTGACCCGAAACCCTCATCCACAAAAACTCCTTTTAACCCGTGACCGCAACCTCAGGACCGTTAAGCCCCATAGGCCTAAATCCCTACACCCCGCAACCCTAAATCGGTAAATCCCAAATTCTCTAAATTCCTAAATCCCTGAACCCTAAATCCCTTACCCTAAACTCTTAAACCCCAAACCCCTACACCTTTGAACCCTAAATCCCTTACCCTAAACTCTTAAACCCCAAACCCCTACACCTTTGAACCCTAAATCCCCAAACCCTTACGCCCTTCATCCCTAAATCCCTCAACCCTTCACGACTAAATCAACAAATCCCTAAACCCTGTACCCTTAAACCCTTAAATCTCTAAATCCTTCAACCCCTCAACCCCGAACCGACAAATCCATAAACTCCTAAACCCTTAAACCCTAAGCCCCTAAACCCGTAAACCCCGCAACCTTGATTGATCTAGGCCCTAAACCCCTTAACTCCCCTGAACCCTACACCCTAAACCCTAAATCCCTTAGCCCCCGAATGGGCGGCCCTAAATCCCCGAAAGCCTCGCCTCGCGACGCAGAAATGCCACTTGGTCCTGGCTTAGGGTTTGGGGCTTGAGATTTGCCTCTGCACGGCGTTAGGGTTTAGGGTTTTGGGCTTGGGGTTTGCCAATGTACCGGGGCATGCCACCATGCAGAACATGTCATGTGGCGTGCGCCTAAGGCGGTCCCTCTCAACCCCCCCACACTATGGATGGAGGAAATCTTGCACCACCTTTTATACCTTATACCTTGGGTTATTCCCCCTTGCAGTAACTGTTACCACAAGGGGTAATAGGAAGTATAATAGCCCCTTAAGAAGGCCCCCTTTAAGGACAGGTACTGGGTGGGGGAATGACCCAACTTCTACCAACAAATGTCTAGATGATTTTGGGAATCTAAAGTGGTGCAAGAACCCTAAACCCTAAACCATTTCAACCTTCGCGGGCTTTGGGTTTTTCTATTCTTCGGGTTGCTCGGTCATTTGAAGGCCATTGCCAACAATCTGCTTTGGGAGAAACAGTACATGGGGGTTTCCCCAAAATAGGGGTACCCTTTATAGGGGGTTGTAAAGGTTGTATAGGGATATATGGCAGTATATAGGGTTTAGGGTTTAGGGTTTGGGGGTTTCCTTACATCAGGGGTACTTTTTTGGGGGTCCCCATAAAAAGGACTGTAGCATTTTGGGGCTTATATTGGGGTCCCCCTATTTAGGGAAACCTTGCACGTACATGGCTCGAAAAAAAAAAGAAACCAACAATCAGCTATCCGCTGGCGGGTACTCGCCGGCAGGTACCGCTGAATTCTGTGTTGCTGCCAAGGCAATGACAGGGTTTACGAAGCTCCCCCGCAACTGGGGGCTCAGGTTCCTGGTCCAGTTGGCCCGTCAGGACAAGGAGCTCATTTGAGCCATTGTCTAACCTCCTAGTATCCCCCTTAATAAGACCTATAGTAGTCCCTATATAATCCCCTATATAACCCGCTTTAAGGAGTTTAGACTATGGCTCATTTGCTTTAGGGTGTACACAGTGGCCCCAACATGCCCTCCACGGGTCTAAGGTTTAGGGAATACCTGCGGGCTGGTTGAATGCCTCAAGTATAAAATCACTGATTCAACTGCTACATCATTGATCGTATATGGTGAGAACAGAATGACTTCAGTGTATGGTGACAAAATATTGACTACATCCATGGGTTCGGCAATGCCCGCACAGTGGATGGGCACCTTAACCAAACATGTATAGAAATGCCGCCTCGTGACTTTTTGGGCCTAGCCTGAGATGGAATACCAGATCCACACCTTTAGCCGGTGCCTGCACGCGTCCCCTATGTTCGCACAGCCCACAAACGCGCACAAGATCCGTCGATTTAGGCAATGCGTGCACTTTGGATGGGACTTATGTTGCGTACCTTGGACTACTTGGAGGTTCATGGAGAACTTAATAAGTAGGTTACCAACCCCTATAAACCATATAATAACCCAAACTCGCCGAGGCATCCAGCCTCAGGGCGTTCAGATCCCTTTAAAAACCCCCTCTACTCCCCCTTGCACAGCCAACCCCCCGCCCGCCCCCCCCGCCATGGGGGGTGGCCTAGTCCAACCTGACCATCC
>CAJNIZ010044384.1:34059-50436 GCA_905231905.1 Symbiodinium pilosum
CACCCCTCGAGTTCGCTTTTTAGGGTTTAGGGTTTAGGGTTCAGGGTTTAGGGTTTAGGGCTTAGGGTTGAGGGTTCAGGGTTTAGGGTTTAGGATGGTTTAGGGTTTAGGGTTTAGGGTTGGTTTGAAGCTTTGAGGGCTTAGGGTACCCCTGAACCCTAATTTTGGGAGAGCCTACTGCCTACCAGAGGCTTCACGCTCCCGGCATATGGAGCCACAGTAGGATTAGGGTTTAGGGTTTACGAAGAGATTGTTGGGTTTTTGGCGCACTTCCCCAAACAGAACGTCATCCTAAGAACAACTCCATATGAGCCACAGTCTAAACTTCTAGTATCCCCTTGATAGTATGGTAGTCTCCTGTATAATCCCTCACACATTCCCCTTTAAGGAGTTTAGATTATGGCTCATATTGCTGGTGCCTCTCACAAAGAGAGTCTGTCAGGGACTCTAGGGACATGAGGTGCAGAGGTCCCCACTCAAAATTCCGTAGCGATTACTTTGAGACACGACCATTCCATTCAGGATCTGAACCCCTATAATCCCTATAAGCCACTAGGTTTAGGGTTAAGGGTTCAGGGCCTAGGGTTTCCGTGAAGTTTTCCATGTTCTTGTCCATTTGATTCTCCCTGGTTGGGGTATTGGTAATGCTGCCTGGGATGAAACCCGAAACCCCCAAACCCTCTACCCGGAACCCAAAACCCTAAACCCTTATGCAATTCAGGGTGTGGGCTCAGTCTTTGCCCCAGCTGCTCTTGAGCAGGCGACGGCGATCCTGGATGTTTCGGTGCACATATCGAACCAGCCAGCAGTACACGTATGTCCACAGGTAGGGATTCACTTCGTGACGGGAGGTACTGGCACCTGCGGTGAATGTCTTTGGATCGAAGGGTTTAATCAAGCGCCAGACCCCATCCACTCCTGTGTTGACATCTACTTTGCCTCGGCTTCTGATGCAAACTTTCTTGCTCCAGAGCCCACGAGAGTGTGCGCAAAACTCATGCTGCGAGCTTCTCTCACTTGCAAGCTTTCTGTACGCTTGCGCACCATCTGTAAGCAACACAATTCTAAGTGTGCGACTACCTAGGGATTCCCCTGCCAGAACCTGTGCCAATCCGCCCGTGCTCAGGATATCCTCAGGGGTGAATTGAGTTTCAAGGTTTTCCCTCTTAAGATCCGATAGCCTTCTAAGTACTCCTTATCGAGAACCTGGCCAGGCAGGCACCCCCATGAAAAAACATGTATTCCGCTTCAAAAAGTAAATAAATAACAGCTGTTTAAACCGAAACATGTGCCTCAAAATGAGCTTTTAAGTCCGCCAAGCAATGCAAGGCAATTTGCGGCGCAACATGGCGCAAGGAAATGCCCAAATGGCGCAGCTGTCTCACGCACACCAGGGCAAAGGTGAGCCAACAAAGCATGCTGATTGTTGTTCTTTACCGGTGCTCTCTTGAGCGGTCTCTTGAGCATAGATGCCCAAAGGTTCACAATGTTGCTTCAACATCAAAGTTACCCAACAACCTTCCAACCCTGAAAGCAGCCCAGCTGACATGCCCTCAAGGACACATTGCCAAAACTTAGTGAAAATAAACGGGCCTCAGCAAGAAACCCTGTAAAACGCAGCACATCGCTGCCGAGGAAGTGCATCCGACGGGAGGGTTTAGGGTTTAGGGTACACATGAATCACAAACCTTAGCCCTCCCCAAGCGATACATCCCCAATGCCCAAAATCCCACCGAACAAACCCTAAACCCCAAAAACCCTTAACCTTATAAACCCTAGACCCTAAACCCTAAACCGGAAGGACACCTCTGACAGGCGCTCGGCGCGCGTCCGGCGGCGTTCAGGGCTGAGCCTGCTTGAGTTGTGCTCTATCTGGACACTCCAAAGTAATATAGTCCCCCTTAAGTAGATAGAATATGGGGCATCTGAGGATCTTACTATAAATGTACCCCCAAAGCCATATTCTATCTACGTTAGGGCGACTATACATTTTGGGGGCACCCTAAGTGAGTCCCCAAGAAGTACACCAAAGACAACAGGATCTAGATTGCAGGATCCAGGTAGGTGTGTGGTTGATGGCTTCTGGTTTCGGGCTTGGAATCAAGGTTTGGGCTCGGGGATCCATCTGGGCTTTGGCTTCGGGCGTGGGCTATGCGGTTGGAGCACCCGTTCTGATTCCAGCCTCATGTATGCATAGTGGCGAGCCCTAGCCTTCCCTATAACCATTGCCTGAACAAGTGTTACCAAGCAAGGGGAAACGACTGTAGAGGCATGCACTCTGGCACGGTGGAGTCTGAAATTTCTGCATGAACCTAGGTCCCTCATATGCCTCTTGTCTTGGGAAATACTTGGAGGATCTCTTGACTTAGTAAGTCTACTTAGTAACAGGAGTTATAGGGCTTTCAAACGAGACTATGGGGGATAGTCGGTAGATTCACTTAAGTCACAAGATCATCCAAGTATGGTGCTATAGTATACGGAGCAAAGTAATCAACATCTAAGCTCTTGTTGTAGCCCGGTTATATCTGAATTTTACATGGGGCTTAGGCTTAAAGATTCAAAAGACGCTTCTTCCATTTCTAACTCGAAAATTAACTCGTAAAATTCACAAACCAGCTGCTAGGACTCACACGATTCAGCAGTGACATCTAGCAATCCTCTAATCAAAGCAACCCCCTGCGACCCCTTGACGGTGACTTAGTAATAGGGGCTAGGAGTTAAGTGGTTAGGGCTCTGGTCTTAGGCTTATTTGGGGAATAAGCTTACGCCCCCAAGTCTCGAGCTTTGAAATCTAAATTGAGAAATCTAAACTGAATGCTCTTTGTCCCAAACAGGTGAGACTCCCATAGTCAGCACATAGATGCCGTAGATTAGCCGCAATTCTGGATCTGTTTCCGAGACATCCAAAATACCGGGTTTGAGGGGTAGGGCTTAGAGTTTAGGGATTAGGTTCTCCCAGTTTACTTGGGGTGTATTATCAGCCAAATTCTCAAACTAAACGATGTTTTCAGGACGCCCCTGGCATTAGGATCCACCTAACTTACAACATCACGTAGTGCTGCCCATGAGCATCCCAGAAATAACCCTAAAGCACTAATTGTAACAGGGTTTAGGGTTTAGGGTTACAATAATAAGACTAATACCTAGTACTCCTACTCCGAGTATTCGTAGAAAGCAACAACTGTAACAAGAGTAAGGATGATAATCACGATAACAGCAGCAACAAGAAGGATTATCATACAATATGACGAATCCCGAGTTGCATCTCAAGCGCCATGTCCTTTTCGTTGAATCTCCCTTAACCTAACCCTCAACCCTGAACCCTGTATCTCCGCATATAATTCCGACATCATCCTTGCGCGTTCCCTGGAACCCCTGTACCCTAAACCCCTAACCCCTAAACCCTTAAACTACGTAATCTACCATCCTGGGTTCCTAGTAGGGATTTTTTTGGGGGACTAGAAATTTTGACTTCTATGTCCACCCCTACAGGCTGGGAACCCTAGTATCCCGAAACCCTAAATCCCTAAATCCCTAAGTCCCTAAACCCTAAACCCCTGACACCCTAAACCCTAACACCCTGAACCCGAAACCTCGAAACGGAAACCCCCAAGACTGACCGTAGCAAAGAGGATCCCTCCTGGCCTGCGGAGCAGCCTGTAAAGTTTTGCTTCGGGGCAGGTCGCTTTGGTGGCCCTCCGGGCCTTGGGGCCCTGGGGTTTGCCGGGGCCCTTGGGTTCCATGGGCAAGGCCTTTCTAGACCTCCTCGGGGCCATGGTACCCGAAAGGGCTTTAGGTTTGAGCAGAGAGTCTGCTCTGGGCATTTCGCCTCCCCACTACCTCCCGCCAGCGTCTACTGGGGAGGAGGGGGAGGCGAGCGGGGGGGAAAGGGGCAGGGGGGCATCACGTAGCAGTGGCGGCGCACGTCGTACTGGTTGGCATTCCTTACTGCTCAACACAACGCGGCTTCAGGGTTGGGTTTAGGGCTTGGGGAATACAAGAATACATATATCAACTCGTCTTTACATTGGAGTTTCTCTGGCTTGCCCCGAAGAAGTTTCGGATCATTCCGCAGGACCCTAGACCCTGAACCCTAAACCCCAAACCCAAAATTACCCCTTATGGTCCCGTTATATCCCTGGGACAGAGTTCGGCCTCAAACCCTAAACATCATCTTAAACCCTAAACCCTAAGCCCCAAATTCCCTAAACCCTATCAGTCCCCCTATATAACCCCTTTAAGGGTACCCACACAGAACTCCAAACCCTACACACCAAAACGTCCCTCATCCCTAAACCCTAAACCCTAAACCCCCAACCCTGCACACCAAATATGCCTAAGCCCTTAATCCACCCAAAAACAACCCGGCAAGCATCCAGGAGCCCCAAACCAAACCCCCAAAACCATTTGGGGTTTAGGGTTTCGGGTCTAGGGTTTAGGGTTGGAACCCTCAGAAACATGTAAGGTTGAGGGTTCAACTGTAGGCAGGCTACTTTCCTTGCAATGAGAACCCCTACTAAAATCTCCAAACGCGTGGGCTTTAATGCTTTGATTGATGTCCCCCTAGCCCCTGAGCCCTCAACCCTCAACCCAATACCCCGAACCCCTTGACAAAACACACCGACTTTGAGCAAGCAAGATTCCCTTGGACGAGTGCACTAAAGCTGGATGACGACATGGAGACGGCAACCATGGTGTGCCTCGACTGTTTGTTCGAACCCAGATGAGCTACAGTCTAAACTCCTTACAGGGGGTTATATGGTGGATTATCGGGGAATTCTTAAGGGTTATTAAGGCGGATACTTGGACCTTAGACTAGAGCTCAGACCATGTAGGGATGCACCTCAACCCTACTGCCAAACCCAGATCACGTAGGGATGGTGAAAGGTGTTAGGGGTTCGGGTTTAGGGTGTAGGGCTGTTAAAGGGGTTAAAGGGATAGATTGGGATTGGGACGTAGAGACTAGCGTCTAAAGCTTCGGTGATTCGACCTCTCGTGAGGATGCTACACTAAACCCTAAACCTAAACCCTATCCCTATCTGAAATACTACCCAATCCCTCTTAAAATCCTGAAAGAGCACCCGCAAGAATTCAAGGCGCGCCTTAGGGTTGGGGTTTAGGGTCTTAGGATTTAGGGTTTAGGGGTTTTCAGTCTGGGGTTGGTTGCAGCAACCCTCTAGGGTAAATAGGATACTGAACAGGAGGAGGAGATGATCAATCTGACTCTATAGTCTGGACTGCTTGGATGATCTTTTGGGTAGTAAGTCTATCTACTATCCCAAATAACCCCTACTGTAAGCCCCATAACTCCTGTTACTGAATAGACTTCCCAGGTCAAGAAATCCTTCAAGTATTGTATTCCTTTTATTTAAATGAGCCCTATAAGCCCTGCACAGAACCAGTTTCCGCTTCTCTTTCATGATTGTGTTTATGTCAGACCCTAAACCCTTAATCCTATATACCCCATATAAGCCCTTCAAAGCCCTAAACCCTAAACCCTAAACCCTAAGCCTCAGCCCTAAAGCCTAAACCCTAAACCCTCAGCCCTAACCCTCGGCCCTAAACCCTAAGCCCTAAACCCTAAACCCTAAACGTCCCTAATTCTGAGAAGGCCAGGCGCTATAGGACAGGAATCAGCCGACGGCTGACGCAAGAGGTATCCCCAAAAGGCTGGAAAACGGCTGCAGCGTTCAGGGTGGAGCCCTAAACCCTGGATCCTAAACCCTAAACCCTGAACCCTAAATCCCTAGTCCCTAAACCCTGAACCCTGAACCCTGAACCCTAAACCCCTAAACTCCGGGCCTAGGGTTTACGGTGTGTTTCCTATGGTTTGTGGCTAAAGGATGCTCAAGGCAAAACAGCGCCACTGTCTAGGACCCTGAGGAATTACAGATTTAGGTTCAGGCCTTGGACTTTAGGGTTATAGTCCCCCTCAAGTAGACAAAATATGGGGTATATGGGGATCTTAGTATAATATACCCAAAACCATATTCAATCTACTCTAGGGGGACTATAGGTCTTCAGGGCCGCTAATGGGTTAGGGAACCTACATCTGTCGATTTACCGTAAGCTCTATTCCCCAATAAACAGGCCTCAAAAAGTTCTAACTTTATTATAGAGACCAAATAAGGAAGCCCAAAAAAAGTTTAAAGTTCTTCTATTGGCTAAGTAGGTAAAAGAGATACAACATAACCCAGACCCCTGATTAATAACCCCCTCCCCATAGTAGAAATTATGATAGGGATCCTAACATTCAGGAACTTAAAAGGAAGAGGTTTATTCATCATGGGTCTACATTACTACCCACCTCCCAAGTCTCTCAAAGTAAGTTTAGGGAATTTAGGGAGGGGCAACGTGGGAGCTTTGCCTTTTGGGGCTTAGGCTTGTGCGAGAGTCAAGGCCCGCTTTGGGCATGTAGGGAGACGTGGAAATCATCGGAATTCTGGGATTGCTTCTTCTCTCTGCGGAGACTCCCAAGCAATGCGGTCATTCATCTTGCTGGTGCAAAGATACTTTTTGGAATTGGGGCATGTCCGCAGGACCTACAATTTCAGGGATCCTGGTCCTGGTGGAATGGCTTTTCATGAGGACACCCCAAATGTACTTGCTAGTGTTTAAAAGAAACCTTACAAGCACTCACGCAAACCCTAACCCGGTTCCAGGGTAATTTAAATAATTTCAATTTTCCAAGCTGAGGCCATCTTGGTACAATTCCCCTAGATAAACCACTATTTAGGGTGAGGTTTCTTCAAGTTGACGGGAGCTCAAAACCCTAAACCGGTAGTCCTAGAGCCACATCATGACCAGCGGAGCCGATACTTAGGGGCCCACCAAAGGAATTCTCTCAAACTCGATGAGTGGTTCACGTTTCCCATGATGTTGTTGATACGAAAAATCCTGCATGACCTTGTATACCTTTGGTGTTTCCTCAGAGTTTAGGGTTTACGGCGTTTACGGCTTAGGAGAAAAGTACAGTGACTTAGTCGGGCAGAAATATATCACGATGTTTTCCTTCAGCAATATCAAACCGTAAGGGCCGGAGTACCCAAGAACTATATACTCGCTGTCCATGCCGCCCGGCTGGAGCTGAGCCATTGAGGCCGGCGGACGCGTGAGCTTCTCGTCCCCACATGCAGTGGTTTGAAGCCACTCTCTGGTGGGCAAGTCGAAGCCGAGGCTGGCAACGCGATCTGCGTGCTCTTTGATGATCACTCTTCTGACGGGAGAAATAGACGAGACTGATCCTGGTGTCTTCGAAAGGCAACGCGGCATGCGGAAGCCGCCCATCGAGTTTGAACCACTGGATGTGGATATCGTGGACGCGCCCAGGGATTACCCCCTATAAACCCCCTAGACATCCCCCTATAATTGGTGTTTCCTCAGAGTTCAGGGTTTACGGCTTAGGAGAAAAGTACAGTGACTTAGTCGGGCAGAAATATATCACGATGTTTTCCTTCAGCAATATCAAACCGTAAGGGCCGGAGTACCCAAGAACTATATACTCGCTGTCCATGCCGCCCGGCTGGAGCGTGAGCTTCTCGTCCCCACATGCAGTGGCTTGAAGCCACTCTCTGGTGGGCAAGTCGAAGCCGAGGCTGGCAATGCGATCTGCGTGCTCTTTGATGATCACTCTTCTGACGGGAGAAGTAGACGAGACTGATCCTGGTGTCCTCGAAAGGCAACGCGGCATGCGGAAGCCGCCCATCGAATTTGAACCACTGGTTGTGGATATCGTGGACGCGCCCAGGGATTACCCCCTATAAACCCCCTAGACATCCCCCTATAATTGGTGTTTCCTCAGAGTTCAGGGTTTACGGCTTAGGAGAAAAAGTACAGTGACTTAGTCGGGCAGAAATATATCACGATGTTTTCCTTCAGCAATATCAAACCGTAAGGGCCGGAGTATCCAAGAACTATATACTCGCTGTCCATGCCGCCCGGCTGGAGCTGAGCCATTGAGGCTGGCGGGCGCGTGAGCTTCTCGTCCCCACATGCAGTGGCTTGAAGCCACTCTCTGGTGGGCAAGTCGAAGCCGAGGCTGGCAACGCGATCTGCGTGCTCTTTGATGATCACTCTTCTGACGGCAGAGGTAGACGAGACTGATCCTGGTGCCCTCGAGAGGCAACGCGGCATGCGGAAGCCGCCCATCGAATTTGAACCACTGGTTTTGGGTATCGTGGACGCGCCCAGGGATTACCCCCTATAAACCCCCTAGACATTCCCCTATAGGTACCCCCGACCTAACTTTAGTCCCTAGCTGCTCATATGATGACGCTTGTTCTTGAATCGCCAGCTAAGGAAGTCTAGGTCTCCGTGGTGTTTGGGTCTAGGTTGCTCTGAGTGCTAAAATTCTGACTGACTTGTAGTAATAATGGTAATATTAATAATAATTGTAGTAGTAGTAGTAGTAGTAGTAGTAAAAATAGTACTAAGCGTAGTAATAATGCTAGTAATAGTAAATAAGAATACTCATGAACATAGCAGTGTTTAAAAAAAAGTTCCTTGTAGTTGGAAAAATGGTTGCTAGTACTCATTATGTCCTGACGCTTTGACGTTCACAGCAGGACTTCACCAACAACTTGCCACCCCCCAAAGTCGACCAAGGCCCCTGATACTAGGATTTATGCTAAACATTCGGCATGAACGTAGCAGACTATGATACCATACCTCCCACAGCTTCGGATACTTAACCCTAAACCCTGGGTTTAGTGCCTAGGACTGGCAATCTGTTGCGCATGGCTACCCTCTATAAGGTCAAGCTTTCGTCAACCATTCTGGGTCCGCAAGTTGCTTGGGGGTTTAGGGTTTAGGGCTTTAGGTCAAGCTTTCACGGTCCACTGTTGCTTGGGGGGGCTTTAACTCTTTAATATCAAGCTGTGGGGGAGGCTGAGGTAGCATATACAGGGATTTGAAGCTTCAAAACTAAGCCGCCTACTTTGTATGACCCTGGAATTACTCAGGGCTTAGGGTTTAGGATAGACCCAATGATTACACCTAGGCATGACGTCCCACACTCTAAACCCCGAACCCTACACAATACCCTATACCCTACACAATACCCATGTCTAAGACTTGTGCACCAGGTGCGTGATGCCTTGTAACCCCAAGACTCCAAACCCGATAGCGCGAGGAATGTTCATGAACTGGTGGCAAATCCGTTTTAGGGTTTAAGGTTCAAAGCTCAGGGTAACCCTGAGCCCCAGGCCCTGAAGCTCAAATCCCAAGATCTAAGCCCCAAACCATAAAAACCATAACCCCCTCCCCCCACTACACCCTGAAGCCTAAACCCGAAGCTTGTGCAAAAACTCCTCCTCTTTAGAGGCAAGCTCTACCTCTTCGTAGAAGATGGCCTCCTTGGCCAAGTAGCAGCAGTCGAGTTGGGGTTTACGGTTGATGCTAAAATCGCGGATGACCTTGGTGTACTATAACCCCTAAACACCCTCAACCCTAAGCCCTGAACCCTAAGCCCTAAACCCTACCATTCCCAAGGTTGAGCGGTGTCGGCTTTAGGCTTTTGGGCTTAGGGTTTTTGAAAGGGCTTGGGTTTAGGGCTTAGGGTTTAAGTCACGGAGGGTTCTGCAGGACTTATAGCATCAACCGTAGGACTGGTTTCTTAAGGGCTTGAAGGTTTACTTGTGGTTAGGTTCAGGGGCTAGGGCGGTTGGGCTGTAGTTTGACGGGTCGTTCGTTGCTACAGATTTGAGGTCTAGGCGGCACATTCGCAAGCCCTACACCCTAAACCTAAACCCTAAACTCCAGAGCCTAACCCAAAAACCCTAAACCTCAAAGCCTAATCCTAAACCCTAAATCCCATGTTGTCATGTGTATCCTCCCCTCGGCCATACCGTTCAGCTGACCATTGCCAGCAGTTTGAGCGAAGCTTCGTCTGGTTTCAGGGCTTAGGGCTTGGGGTTTTGGGTTTAGGCGTTTGGCGGGTTTGGTTCTCAGTTTCGGCCTTACTCGGAGGGTCATGGGGACTTACGGTAATAAGTAGGTTAACAGCCCCTATGAGCCACATGATAACCAACCTCAATCATCCACATTATTTACCTACTTCTTGGGTTCCCGTGAGCCTCCAAGTATCTTTCCAAGGGCCACTCCTGATTCAGCTGGAGTGGAGGCGTGACAACAGAAGTTGATCGAAGCAAAACCCATCAGTAGCCCTGCCACGTCCCCCGTTTTCAAGAAAAATCATTCTGGTATCATGAGGCAAAGAAAGCAATGCCAAAGGGACGGGATTCATTGAGCTTCGCGTGGCCTGCACAAGACGTCTTTCGGGCTCAGAGTTTAGGGTTGTGGAAGATGTCGTACCTTACCCACCTGGAACCCCGCATATGATAAAGCAAGACCTGACCGATTCTATTCAGAGGCCTAACTAAGCAAAATAGGTGTGAGGGGTCACATTATATTGTGGTAGTGCCAGGCTTACAAGGAGAAGAACATCGGCAATGAACTACTCGGGCTTCTACGTCTACAATATGCCGGAACCCCCTAAAGCACGGAAGCATCAAAGAACCCTAAACCCTGCTTTATGGGTCATGGGACTTAGTAACTACTTATAACTGGGCTTCTACCCATACTTATAGTTGGGGTAACCCCTGTAAGCCCTTGTAGGGGGATTCTAATTAGAGTTCAAAGCCCAGCTATATGAGCCGTAGTCTAAACTCCTAGTATCCCCCTTAATAACCCTTATAGTAGTCAACTCTATAATCCCCTATATAACCCCCTGTAAGGAGTCTTGACTATAGCTCATATGTAGTTACTAAGTCCCATGGGCCTCCAAGTACACGCCAGGCACCGACTGAGAAGCCGAGGACAGGGCCGAATTCACCGCTGACCTCGATTCAGCAGAAGCCTAAACCCTAAACCCTAAGCCCTAAGCCCTAAACCCACTTATTGGGCTTCTTGAGGGTTTAGGGCTTATCAGATCTAGGGTTTAGGGCATAATTTCTGGGATTTCGGAATCAGGGCTTTGGGGTTTTGACTCGGGAGCTAGCAGGCAAGTACCATTAGATAAGGCTCATGTAGGGGAGAGTAGGATGTACAAAAGGGATATGTGACTTGTAGTCAAACTCCTAGCATTCCCCTATTAACCCTACAGTAATCCCCTATAGTCCCTTATACCCGCTTCAAGGAGTTTGGACTGTGGCTCTTGCCAGGCTTGTATGGGGAAACGTACCCATTAAGGCTTGTATGGGGAAATGTACCGACCTAACATGTCATTGTTCTCTCGTAGATGCGCCCTGAAACCTCCAAATGCGCATGTAGGGAATGCGCACGTGGCACTCTAAACCCTAAATCCTAAACTTGAAAACCCTGACCCCTTAACCCTAAACCGCCAAACCCGAACCCCTAAACCCTAAACCCTTACGCACACACCCTGAACCCCAACTCCAACCCGTGGCATGAGCTTTTTTCAAGGGTCAAGGTTATTCTCCTTCAGTCGAAGTTCGGACTTAGGGTGTAGTGCTTAGGGTTTAGGGTTTAGGGGTTTAGGCGTTTATTTGGTTTAGGGAGTGATTCAGTCATTGACCTTAACCGTCCCCGTAGAAGACCACATATATTACTCCCATCCCCCTAACTAAGGAAGGGTTCCCGTTGTGGTATACTATAACATAGAGGGCATATTGAATATTAGCAAGGTGACGGGGCTTGCCCTAAACCCCAAACCCTAAACCCGAATATTGAAGATTAGCAAGGTGACTGGTTTTGATGTCAGGGGGAGGGCATTTGCTTTTCGGAACCTTCGAAGCCGAGAGAGATGTGGGGCCCCCATGAATGGGGGTTTCCCAAAATTAGGGATACCTTTTCTGGGGGTTCACATAATAAGGATCATTTCTTTTGGGGTCTATATTGGGGTCCCTCTGTTTTGGGAAACTACCAAATATGTAATTTTTCTGGCCTAATAGGGAATATGTGGGGATTGGTCCACAACACGTGAAGTTGACCTCTACGCCAAAACCCAAACCCTGAACCCTAAACTCCAAAACCCAAACCCCAAACCCTAAACCCTAAATCCCAAAACCCCAAAACCTAAACCAAAAATCCCTAGTAGCAGTCACTGCCCAGGCGCGCCCGACTCTGGCGTAGGCGGGAGCTTCGCGTGTCCTTGGGCTTTGGATTTAAGGGCTTCTCTAAAGCCTTTAGGGGCCCTATCGGGACCCGAAGAAGCGATAAGGGTTTAGGCTTCGGGGCTTAACCTACCTAGTAGCTGTGATCATAGCCACTCCGAAATCCCCCAAGAAACAGCCGGACTATAAGTACAAGTACGAAACCCTCATTCTGTCTATGCGGAGACAGTCCTGATAAAACGGCGAGGGCATCATTAAGGGTGGACCAAAATCCCCAGTATACGGGAATTCCATAAACAGGGGACCCCAACATAGACCCCACAACACTACAATCCTTATTATGGGGACCCCCCCAAAAAGGACTTCCAGGTAAGGTCGCAACAGTTAGCGACTGATCCCTCCCCGAAAATTCAAATATACTGGGGTTTAGCGTATAAGATATTCCTATATACGTTGGGTGCGGGGGAATACTGGGGACGGGAGTAGTGGAGGAGGAACTCTTGCACCACCTTGTATACCCTATACCCGCGAATTGCAGTATCAAAGGGCTGGTAAGTGGTGCAAGATTCCCTCTATCCACCGTAGACTGTTAAGGTTTCTTTTGGGTTCCCACTAGCGCCTAAGGGGAACTGAAGCTACCTTAGGTTCCTGAAGTGCACAAGTGGAGCAAAGGGGTTCAGGGCTTAGGAAGCCGAAGCCCGGGGGTTAAGGGCTTAGGGTTTACACTCCCTCAAACTAACATGGAAACCCATATAGTCCCTTTTTAGAAAGACTGTAATCTTTATAGGGCTCCTTTTGGGTTTCCATGTTAGTTTCCGGGAGTGTAGGATTTGAGCTATAGTCTAAACTCCTTAAAGGGGGGTTATATAGGGGATTATATAGGGGACTACTATAGGGTATATTAAGAGGGATACTAGGAGTTTAGACTATGGCTCATTTAGTGTTTCGGGTTTGCGGCTTAGGGCTTGGGGCTTCCTGGGTCGTGTAGCTCTGGAAAGGCAAGGAGCACTCTCCATCCGGCAATTGGGGTTAGGGGTTTAGGGTTTAGGGTTTAGAGTTTAAGGATTGGGGTTTAGGGTTTAGGGTTTAAGGTTCACGGGTTATGGTTCGCACTGTTTAGGGTTTGGAGAACTTGGAGGGTTATGGGGACTTAGTAAGTAGGTAACCAACCCCTGTAGGCCAGTTTATAACCCCAATTATCCCCATTGTGAACCTACACTTATTACTAAGTCCCCATGACCCTCCAAGTGTGGTGCTATGAACACTTCTGGTGTTGCAGTTTCATGCTGCGGGCTCAAGCATGTTTTTGTGGGGGGGGTCAGAAAATCAGCGTCCCGTCCCTTCTTTTCCCCCATGTTTCATGTAACCCCTACTACAAAGGCGCCATCTACTTAGCAGATGCTAGCACCCAGTTATGAACCCCCGAAGCACAATGGGCCGAGATATCGTTGGGTTCCCAGAACATTTGCTAAATAGGTTGCAACTCCCCCTGCACCTCCAAGTAGCCCTCAACTCCGAACCCTCAAGGCCCTGAACAACGAGGTTTTGAACCCATCTCCTTGCACCCCACCGAGAAGCCCCCAAAAAAATGTGTGATAGGGGAATCTAGACACTAAGCCCTGAAAGTCAACGTTTTGGAAACCCTTTTATATACCTGGCACCCTAAGCCTCCCAAACCCTAACACTCTGCTACAGGGCCTGCGCCCGCGCCGGCGCTGAGATCTGCGATATCTCCGCAGCCAGCCTCTTTTTAATCTAGGTTCCATGGACCCCTTGCATAATTACCTCATGGTTTAGGGCTTTAGGGTTTGGGATCCCGGGCCCCTTTCATAGGATTTAGGACAAATTGAAGGCCCATGGTGAAGACCGTGGAAACAGGTAGGGACGGATATCTGGGATCCATGGTCAGGACCTTAGATTTAGAGTTTAGGGTTTAGGGTGTAGGCTTTAGGGTTTAGGGCTTTTGACCAATAGGGGTCCCCAAATTACCCCCCGTGTGTTAAGGAGTCCCAAACACAGACCCCGAAAAGTAGCTAATTCTAGGATTTGGGATTTCGAAGCTTAGGCTTTTCAGGGTTTGGGGTCTTAGAGTTTCAGGTCATGGGGGAACTTGCTTGGGGTTTTAAGGCTTTGTTTTGCAAGGTTTGGGTTCTTTGGGGGGATGAAGGTTCTTGGGGCTGAAAGGATTAAGGCTTTAGGGTCTAGAGGTTTAGGGTTTAGGGATGTAGGATTTAGGTTTTAGGGATTTAGGGTTTAGAGTCCAGGGGGATGAGGGTTCAAGAGCTCCTGATGCTTCTGGTCAAAGATGTAGGGGCCGCGAGTTGAAGGTTTGGGGTCTTGATTTTGTGGGTTATAGGGCCCTAAACCCTAAGCCCTAAACCCTTTAAACCTAAACCCTAAGCCCTTTAAACCCTAAACCCTTTAAACCCTAAACCCTTAAACCCTGGCTTACAGCTTTGCCGAGGGTCTGACTCTCAAAACCCTTGCTGAACTATGGCAGCTTCTTAACCCTATTCTGGAATTCTTCAGGGTTTAGGGTTGCCTGGAGACAATAGTGGGATAATGGAAAAGACAATCGAAATTGCTAAAGTATATTGAAGGTTATATTGGGTTATGGTGGGATAATGGAAAAGAAAATGGAAACTGCTATAGTACATTATAGTAGCCCTTTGCATGTTCCCTATACAACCACTTGGCCGTCTACGTGATTAAGAAAGGGCTTTGGTTTTGGCCCCTAAACCCAGAACCCTAAATTGCGTGGTTTAGGGCCTGGGGTTCAAGGAAGTCGCAAAGTTTAAGCTTCTGCGAGGAGAGTGCGGGGATAAAGCTTTGCAAGGATTGGGCCGCAAGGCTTGGAAACGACATCAGTCGTTGTAGGGCAGTCTTGGAGGCTCCCCAAACCCTAACCCCCCAAACCCTTAACCCCGTGTAGGGCTCAGGGCTTAGGGTGAGGGCTTAGGTTTTAGGGGTTGGGGTTCAGGGCATCGGGTTTAGTGTTTGGGGATTAGGGGTTAGGGCCCAGGGTTTCGGGTTCGGGGTTTAGGGCTTGATCTTTAGGGGTGTAATGAGGTTTCCAGAGGCTCAACCTCACTCGTCCTCGTCCTCCTGTGTTGTAAGGCAGGTGCACGTGCACGTGCATATAAAATACTCCCACAATCTCCCACATAGAATCCCTGTATTCCCTCCTTTAAGGAGTCTAAACTATAGCTCATTTCTGCCTCCCGCCGTCTACTTCATCCCCAAGATCCTAACGGATGGCAGGGTCAAGTGCGAGCCATTCCTCCATGGTGGTTCAAAAGGGTAATATTAAGATTACATTGGGGCTATATGGGAATAATGGAGAAGAAATGGAAACTACTATATGCCAATAGGGAATGTGTTGGGATTATGATCCACCAGTCGTGGTAGCTGCAAACGACACACCTCGTGGCTTGCGTCGTAGACTTCTCCACTGCCGCAGCGCGCGCTAGAGTTTGTCTTTGCCAAGCTGGTCCGGTCTCAGCAATGCATGGACGCTATGGCACCAAAAGCGGCTTCTTCAGTCTAATCATACTGTAGTTCCTTGGCGAGATCTAACGGGGTGGATCCGAGATCCGGCGTTTATTCGCAGTAAAGCTCTGGATGTAAACCAGCAGGACTCAAAACCTTATCGCCAGTAACCCCTTCACAAACTAGCACAGCACGGCAAAGAAAACCTTATGAACGCGCTTGCCCCACTGAAAGGTGGGCTTCTGGTGTTCCATGTTCGTGCGGGCCGGCATCCTTTCTGCTTCATACCACTTCGAGTCCCTCTTTGCACACCCTGAAGAAACATCCGCACAGAAGCAAAAAACTACCGTAGCCAACACTACGATTTGGAGAGACTGGTCCGCAACCAGACACGCAGTGCAAGTACACGCGCTCTAGACTCTAGGCTGTCCAGTAGGTGGAGCAACCCCAGCCCAGACCCGCCCTTAGAAAAAAACTCCAAGTAAGTGCGGTTTAGGGTCTTCGGATTTAAAATTTGGGCTTTGGGCATAGGGTACAGTAGTCCCCTCCCCGAACCCCAAGCTACGACAAGATAGGGCTGCTGAACCCTCCTCAAAAGCCTTGACCGTACCAGAAGGTTCATGGGACTTAGTAGGTACTTCTACCTACTTGGAGGGTCATGGGCATTTAATAACTAGGCTAATAATGCGCATAATTGGGGTTATTGGTCCCCCTGACCCTCCAAGTAGCTCATACACTCGCCTATTCGCCGAGCATCCAGCCTCAGGGCGTTCAGATCCCTTTAAAAACCCCCTCTACTCCCCCTTACAAACACGCC
>CAJNIZ010044385.1:0-11295 GCA_905231905.1 Symbiodinium pilosum
GACATACGGTAGGAGGTTGAGCAGTTCATTGCATTTGCAATATTGTGGTCCTACATTCCTTATTGATCCTTATTTTGTAGAGGATCTCAATGTGATATTGGTAGTTATATAAGCCCCTGCAGTAATTCGCTGCAGGCATTATCGTGAGTGGATTCTCGCGTGGGCCTTTTGCATATTCTTGGAGCAAGTCATAGGAAATGTGTCGCTCAGAATTTTACGCTCCAACCTTAAACCCATCCTAAACTTTAACAATGACATGTAAGCCCGGCATAAGTCGTAAGCCGTGGATAAGCCCTCAGCTCCTGATAAGGCCTAAACTTTACACAAGCTGCAAACGAACAACCCCAGCTTGTTTTGCAAGGCCTGTGTGGGTGCCACGGGCGCTGTTGTCGCAGCTTTGCTCCAGGCAGCTGAGCATTCAGGGTTTTGGGGGGGTAAAGGTTTACTGGCAGCCTCACAAGAGGGCACTCTGGGGATTATATAGGGGGGAATAGACAGCTATATGGAGTCCAGAGTTTTTTCGGTTCAGGGTTTAGGGTGGGGCTTATAGGGGTTTTAGCGTTCTAGTTTTTGGGGGGTCATGGTTCAGGGACTAGGATTCAGGGGGTCGGGGTATGTTCCGGTCATGAGCCAATTTGCTTCACATCTTGACGACGGACTGTCTCGCTGCAAACGCTAGCCAACAGATCCGCCCACCATCTACCAATGATCCCTGTATATCCTTTAGGTCCAAGGTCTTACATAGTGTTTTTCTTAAGACGGGGTGGGATAACATGTTTTTTTTCTTGGAATTTGTTACGCTGGAAGCTTGAAGGTGAGACTTTGACCAGTCTTGCTTCCGATGCAACTGCAGGTGGAAAGCGCACCGGAAACACCATCCCTTGTATTTGTGTATGCACCTGCTGACAAGACTTACCTCCCTGCCTTCAGGGTCCAAGTGCCTGATAACCATATACTTACCCAAAACCTTTATTCACTCTAATCGCTATTACCCAACACCCAAGTACCTAATTATTGGGTACCTGGACTCTTTGGATTGTGTACTCCCAACATTAGACCCTAAAGCCCTCCAGCATTGTGGTTTGTTGTCCAGGCCTTTAGTGAGCCGGTTCTGAACCGCGTGGCCGTTAAACGACTGCGCGTCGTGGACGCAATCCGAGAGGCTCCCAACACTTGAGCTAACTGCTTGGAGGATTTAGTAAAATAGTCCCCCTTAAGTAGATAGAGTAAGGGGTATATGGGGATCTTATTACAATATACCCAAAGCAATTTTCTTTCTACTTGCGGGGGACTATAATTGTAGTTGCGTTGATTGTGCAACCAAAAGGGGCATACGGCTCGCATCTACTCGACGCGGGTACCCTGACTCTAAGGGGCGAGTGGGGGCAGTGGAGGTCTGGACTGCCATGGTGATCCACACGTACCCCCTTCAACTGTACCTATATCCCTCTTCCACGCCCCTTTGAGCACTAGTAGGTTGAAGCTGCCTACTTCGGGGCTCTTTACAGCAGCGTGCATAGGTGACATGGCCTAGGGGGGTTTAGGGTCAGTGTTTGCAACAGGCAGTGTGATTAATTGGGATGTTGTAGGTGTGCAGTTTTGGGTCCTTTTACGATCACCATCCTGATCTCCACTGTGTGCCATCCCTTAAATACGCATGGAATCCCAGAAAATGGCCCTACAAAGGCTAAAGGTGTACCCTAAATCCTAAACCCATCCTCCGTGTTTGTTTAAGGGTTATATGGGGTAACACTGGGATAATGGAAAATAAAATGGAAACTACTATAATGGGTTATATAGGGGTTATAGAGGTCGGGATCAACATTGGAAGCTTCCATGTTAGGCTACAGCCATGGAGCGCGGATGGCCCAGTTTGTATGGAAATATACCAGAACCTTCCTTGTACCCTTAATTGGGGATATATGGTCCCTAATAGTGGGTACTTAAGCCCTAATAGAGGGTAGGAGGAAGGTCTAGGTACGGGGGGCTTACTATAATGGAGAATCAAATGGAAAAGAAAATGGAAAATGACATGGAAACTGGGTTTATATAGGGGATTATAGGGTTTAGGCTTTCCTAAAACTTGGGACATTTTAAAGGGTCCCTGTACTAAGGATTATCGTATTTTGGGGTCTAGATTGGGGTCCCCCTATTTAGGGAAACTACCATGGTAGGTTATATGAGATGAACTTCGGTCTTAAGTCCTACGATTCCGGGATCTATGTAGAGGCTGCGCGGTCCAGAGCTCAGCAAGCTTAGGGCAGGAACGGTTCTGTCATTTTAAAAGCGGTTGCTGCTCTTGGGCATACGTGGGGTTTCGATCTGGGCGCGCACCAAGAGCAGGCAGACTGGACTCATGAAGGCGCCTCAGCACACATCGCTATGCCCATGTCCTTCAAAGCTGTGTATGAAAAAGCCTTGGGCACTGTTTGTCTTCTAGCCGAAGTTAGTATGCAGGTCCATGGTGCGCATACGACTGAGTTGTACATTTCGGGTTGGAAGTTGCAAGCCATGCAAAAATTCATGAACTGCAAGAAGCGCACTCTTCCAATACCTGGGGAGTGACTAGGAAGCCTAATCTTTGATAAGATGTGGTCGAGTTGCGAAACGTCAGGTGCTGCCAGCCTTGCCTGGTGGGGAGATTGTGTTTCTGCTGTTGAAGCAATACTGTTGTATGTTCTAGAGCAAGTTTTCATCATAAAATTCGTCGCCAAATTTAGAAATCGATACAATTGCTGTAGGAGCGGTCGCCACCATAGCATCAAACCCTGACCCTTACTGTCGTTCCTAAATCGCAACTTTCTATTACTATCGCAACCGCAATTACTCGTACTGTTCATTCAAAATGCAATCATGAAACCCGAGGCGCTGGACCCTAATCCTTGAAGCTTGACATTGCCAGGTCCGTTTGGTCGACATCCTGCGCTTCTTTCGGACCGTCCTCGCAACGAATCTCTTGAAGTTTCCTTTCTTTGAGGCTGGTTGGGGGTTGAGGGTGTTGGGGGTTGGTTGCGGAGTGTGTAATGATAGACCTGCATTTGTTTGAGCCGGCCCTGTAATAGGTACGAATTATGAATCACTCGGGGTATGTCGTTGGATTCAAACTTTGCGAAATTAAACTTGAGCAGCTGTACAACTCGTTTTTTACACTGGTTCACGTCAAAGTCTGACCGCAACGGCATTGACAAGGATAATGTGCGCGGGAACTCATAAGGATCATACAATGTTAAGTTAGGCTGTTTGTTAATCGTGTTCCTGAGCATCTTATTCTCTCAAGTTGCAATCAGCGCCATGTTTGCTGGAAATGGGGAACGATGTAATATTGTGGTTCCTGCATGAGCTGCCTTCCACCTGATCGACAAGCAGGATACCGCACAATGGTACCAGTAGCCCTAGACGCGACTTTTCAGCGTGTTGATCTATGTTGTGCTGACATGGCCATGTGTGGGGTCGAAAGGGTCTTCTGGCATTGAAGATTCAAGAGTTGTTTGCCGGTCGGTATTCACAGTCTTTGACAGAAATCTCGCTTGATGAGGCAGTGACAGCTCTCTCCAGCACGTGGACGACCCACCCTAAGTATCCGAAATGTCCGAAACTTTTGCAAGCGTTGAGGGATGACCACGTCGGCTTGTCTTCCATTACGCCTGCGAACCAGGGGGTTACTATTGGAATGGTCGGCTAAAGAATGTATGCGAGTTTCATGTTGTTGGGGATGGGTATGCGACAGCCTTGTGAACGGGTTCGCATGTGTTTGTCCGACAATTTGAGCAGCCGGCTTGATACTTCACAAAATATTACATACTTAGACCAGTGTGCCTGCCCGTTGCAAGTAATCCAGAAGCGGCGCCGTTTTTTCTTCGCTCCCTTGTCAAAAAAGAGTCCTGTTCCAACAACATACCTTACAACTATGCTGCTACACCGTAAACTGAACCCTCAACTGCATACAAGGCAAGCATCGTTTGCTTTATGCCTTGCTTGCAGTTGCATGATCAACTACGGAAGTTATGAGGAAGGCAAGCATGAGTATCATCTACCTGAGGGTACTTTTTAGATTGTACAGAAGTGCGCATATAAGGGGAAAGCATGTGCAGACATGCACACGCTTGTATGCATGTATGTTTGTCTGTCTGTCTGTCTGTCTGGCTGTAGGTAGGTATGCATGTATGTAACATAGACACACACACACATATGCATGTACTTACATATACGTATATACGTATCTACATATACAAATGCACACATGTATTTGTTTTTTCTTCTGCAAAAAGCAATTGTAAACCTTGAAATAGCTATTTCATATCTTCTCCTGCAAAATGCCATTGTAAACCCCGAAACAGTTATTTCACATTTTTGAAGGCTGAAGGAGCCTCCAAGTGGAGCAATTAGAACACGTGGATTCCTCATGGCTCCGGTATTGCAGTGCTAAGTCGGGATTTGTAACTAGCCCGTGGCTGAGTGCTGGAGGATTTGGCCGCCACAAAAGGAGTGAGTCCTCCAATGGTAAACTTTCAGCACAATCCTTCCCCCCAACGCTGACCCCTCACCCCATCATCATGAATATTCCCCCTAATACATGAAAGTTTTAGACTGGAAAACTCAGAGCTTTCGAAGGCTTTTACTGGGGCTTTAGTTGCATAAGCACCAATGCGGCTTTTGGGCTTTCACATGCTGCATGTCTGCCATTTGCTTCTCCATCTTCGCCCACTGTTCGATCCCGCCAACCCGTTATGGATGACTGTATCCTTTACGCACTAATTGGCACTGGTGTTCTTATGATGGTTATCCCTCCCGGCCACTACTTCATTTGTTCACGATTTTTCCTCTCTCTCTTTACGAAACATCAAACTTGTTACTGCCACTACATTCCTCCTTCCAGTGCCATTTGCACCATGGCGCTGCCAAGCGGGCTCAGCTTCTTCTCGCTCCTCCTGGGCGCAGCTGAGCTACTGACAATGTAAGGGACATTACATTGCCGTCTTTGGTAGTTCGACAGTTTTATGTTGGGGCTTGAAACAGCTACTTAGAGTTAAAGGGTTTAGGGCCATGATGGCAGTATTGTTTAGGGTTGCTCCACCTGGGCACGTTTAGGTTAGTGTGAAATGTAGGGATGACTGGGGGATATTCAGAATGGACATGCATTTTTTCGTAATGGTACTACATACGGTGTCTATTGTGTTGTTTTGCAGGCACCTCCATGTCTTGATTTGCCATCACAACTGTTGACTCTAGCTGAGTTGGATCATCGAACGGAGTTGAACACTCATTCTGCGTTGTGTTGTTTCTGCGAACAAGTGGGTCTGTATAGAAGCTTGGTCCCTGCGAAGAAGGCGCACCAGTGGCACACGCCACCTTGACAATGTTTGCCGTCTCAGTTTCTAGGAAGGACGGGTTTTGTCGTGCTCATCTAGGCAACAAACGGGTTCCCACCTTCAGTAACCAACACATCGGCGAAATCCTCATGTCCGCTGTTGTGCTGCGGGCCTCGAGCATCTCAAAATACTAGCCACTGATTTTGCCAATATTTTGCACTCAAGATTTTCGGTATGACCAGACTCAGCAGAGTAGTTGTTTTCAGTGTTTCGGGTTCCCGGGTATACGCATTCTGGCAACCTGACCAATCCCTCCCTGCCTGTCACATCAATGTGTTTTTCAGTAGTTTGGTTCGATAGAGGCTTTGGGGGGCGTTTCACCTGAGGTTTCCCTTAAATTGAGCAGAAGGTCACGCACGTCCCTGTTGGAGGTCTTTTCCAGTGGCGATCTGTTGGGTACACTTGTAGGGGCCCCTTCCTCTCGCACATCTTACCTAATGTGTATAGTCATGATGATAGCCAAAGTCACCAGAGTCACGATCATTTGGGAGTCCCCGCAGCTGTTAAAGCAGAAGCTGGTTTGAGCGTTTCCCCCATTCCCATGATGCGAAGGGCTTTGGCTTCGTATAATGTTGCTACCCTTAAATAGTCATTCATAATCTCGCACGCGCCCATTACCACTCCCTTACACATCCTGGAATGTTTCCTGGGTGTTGTACGTCTCAGGTGGCTCAGGCGGGGATCTACCCAGACAACCATTGGGATTTCTCGACGGAGCCACTCGTCACGAGTTGAAGCTTTTGATCTCTGACTGGACCATATTTGGCCTTGCTGTTCGCAAACGCACCAACTTGGTATCAATGCATCGTAAGGAAAATCGATCGTGAGACCTCAGCGCCAATGTACCAAAGTTTTTGAACACTGCGCCCCAATCTTCAGACTTGAGATTGCCTTTCTGCTCGTGGGACTTTCCAGTTGCAATTCTCAAGCCGAGACTTTCAAAATTCCCTAGTCGTTTCCTCAAATTGCAAGATTTTCGCGCTTTTAGCAATTCAGGGGTGTCACCAGCGATGTGTCTCTATATATATATATATACATATGTACCACAGGCCCGCAAGCCGTATTGTGATTATCCAATGCTTATAGGGCCTCCACAAACAAAAGGCACGTACTTCAAAACCCGTACTGCGCCCTTGGCTTCGAGACAGGTTGCACGGAATTTGAGACCCACGTTGCCATGACTAGCCTTCGGGTATCAGCTCAGACTAAGTTGAGCTACCACTTGTTAAGGGCAAGGTTCCATGCCGCGCTCTTTATAAAAAGACTTCATGAAACCAGTAGCTGGATGAGACAGAAGGATCAAACCAGGTTGAACCATCAGAGTGCTTCGCGTTGGATAGGTGTAAGAGGGCGATTCCCTCCATAGAGGGCAGTGGGGTTGCGGAGGTGTAGGTAGGTAAGCTGAAGGCACAAGATGCCCCACAGAGCGCTCATATTCACGATGCTGCATGGACGTCATGAGAGACCCCATGCTGACAAAGGCTCACTGCCGACACAGCAGATGCTTTCGTGAAGGTGCCGCCGCAGAGTCAGTTTTGTTCACAGCGTGTTGACTTGTTTTAGGTTTGTTCCTTAGGAACACCATGGAACACCAACAACAAAGGAGAGCGCTGCAACAGACAATCCGTGACAAAAACTTACCGCTCGGCCTGGCAAGTGCTCCGAAGCCTGCTCTAGGAGAACGTGGACGCCGGCAAGACAGTCTTCATACGCTGGATTGCCTCAGAGGGCTGAGGCCTCGCACGGGGCTTGCATAAATTGAGAAGGACTTTGGGGTTTCCTGTGCCTTGCGCACACTTGGAAGGTGAATCAGGGGCTGGGAATGACACTTGGTTTTGAAGTAATTCAGCTTCAGAATGCAATGGGTTCGCCAGTTTTTGAATGTCAATACAGTAGCTCTGACTTGGAAATGTTGATCTCGCTGGGCACTTCGCAGGGGAAGATGGGTTTCAACGTTTTTGCTATCATTCGTGTTCTTGCTGTAAGAACGGATGCCATCGCCCTGTCCGCCCCGCACCGATACTGGTAGGAGTGGGTGTGGAATGTGAGGGAGCGCGGCTTGGTGCAATGTTGTGTGCTCCGCAAGAGGCTGATGAGTCAAGCAAGCGCCAAGCTGGAACGCGGTTGCTGAGACCTTTGGTGCTCGGAGCTTTCTTATCATCCTTTGCGCGTTCCTCTTTTTTGTTAGTGTCATTGTTCTTGAAGTTTGCTAGGCACGGCTTTCAACCTTACCTTAGCATTCCTGCCGACTTCCGGTCAGACACGGAAACCAAGCGTAGTTTCTTGAGCGTGTGTGAAGACAGCTCGCTGACCACAAGCCCAGGTAAGCATCCAGACGTTGCCTTTGGCGACGTCGCGCTGTCTAAAAATCAAGTCCGCAAAATCCACGGTGAGGACCAGGGCCCAGGAACCTTTGCGAAGATTAGCGCTGCCTGTTTTAGTTTGCCTGGCGTGGCAGTGATTCTGATTAGTGACAAACGAACATCCTCTGGCGAGCCCCTGATATTTTTTGTTGTTTTTAAGCCGTTGGCTTGCAACGGTCTCGCAGTACAACGCCCACTGCTAGATTGAAGGTTCCCGCAGCAGCCCAAATACTGGCCCCAGTTAAGTCATGCTTCCCAAATATCATTCCCCAACCCTAGATCCGTTTTCTTCCCTCAAAGCATTCTGTTTGCCTTCTCTTCAACAATTTAAAAAACATGTTTTAGGGACAGTGCACTCAAATACCCTAAACTCAGGCTCCGGCGGCTGGCCGACTGTGCGATTCTTCAATAAGGACAACTTCGAGGGGCATTGGAGCAAACACAGTATGCACAAACCCGCTGACTGCCTTTCTGTGACCCCATGGAGCCTTCTTGCCAAGAGTTTGCTGACTGCCACCAGCACGTGCCGAAATGCCCACGATGGCAAACATGCTCTGACCTCCACAAACTTCTAAAGGACAGCAGTGCAGCTTCAAGGCATTACACATGACATTTTATCCGAGTTTTCTAGTTCAATCTAGAGCCCAGCATGAGACTCTTTGCTTCAGATCCAGATCCTACATGAAAACATGAATTTCAAGAATTTTCTGACTTTGCGTCCTGAAAGCAACATGGCCTGTCCAGAGAGTAATGTACTGTGATCTGGAAGTTTTCAGTCCGGCTTTATCCCAAGGAGTCTAGGTGCGGTCTCGTTGGGTTGCACCGTGCAAGTCTCAAGCAGCTTGACCATGTCAAAGGTCCGTACATCCGGCTTGGCATTCTCCCACCACCGCACTGTCGTAGCATTTTGCAGGAGACGGGCTATGGAGGCAAGCCCTATCCAAAGAAGACGAGCATGGTTGGGGGCTCGGGAGCTTGTTGCAGTTGTTTCAGAAGGGCTCTGAAAAGGTCAGCAATGTGGAGGATTGCTTGTTTGTTTTCCACCAGCTCAAGACTTGGCCCCGGAACCTGTTCAGATTGGAATCTACGCAGATTTCGGTGCTGCAAAGAAATGTGCATCCATTTGAGTATCCTGTTCGAAGATGGACGCTTGGCGCAGGGCTGCCTCCTACAGAGCACGCTGAAAGAGCCAGCAGGCTTCTGGAGCCAACAGTTCCCATGCTGAGACTCATGCTGTAACAAAAATTCAGAGCAATGGCCCCCATCATCAGAAAGAAGTTGTTCCAGGAAGGGCGAAACAAATTTGTTAGGATGTTCCCTTTAATGCACAGTCAAAGGAGGTTTGAGTAAAGAACCCGAAGGTTGCTGTGTCGTATACATGCTTTCAAAAGTTGGCATTTGCGCATGAACCGCGATGTCTTGCAAGTAACTGAAGGCCATGTGCGACGAGCTCGGTCCTAAAGAGAATTACCTCCGTGACTTGGATAGATCAGCGAGAGGATGGCTTTCCAAAGATGAGTCAGCAGGGTTAAAGTAGTCTGCGGGGGTATACTGACATGACCCTGCTTTCTGTTGATCTAAGATATGTTCCGGAGGGTAGTTTTCATCATAGGGGTCGTTACGAAGGGGAGGTGTCACCAATGTAGGCAAGTACGCTTGACCACCGCGAAAGATGCCCCGATACATACCCTGATACATTCCCCCAAACATACCCGCAACATGTCCCCCCAACATCGTTTCAAACAAGAGTTGCGCTCTTACAAGATATTGCCGAACCGTTCCTGAAACATGACCACAAACATGCCCCAATCTAAACACGCTTGTTTTTGCACCCCCTTTGCGGCAAACAGCCATCTAAGCCTGACATAATAGCCCTCACACACAGTCACACCACCTCCCCATGTGAGAAGCCGTACACACAGGGTACCATGCTGGCAATTTCCTGTCTGAAGCAGCCGTCCAGGCGTGTCACATATGCTCGTGTTGCAAATCGCTTTGAGTTTGGAGAGGGTTTCCATTTGAGGCGAGTGGGTCGAAGAGTTTGCAACACTTTGCGACGCAAACGCAACGGACAAGACGCTCAGCTTATTCACATGGTCGCCTGCAGCATCATGATGGGGCCTCAAAAAGGGATTGTGGAAAGTAGAAAGTAGACAACATGCATATATGCGGCTTTGTTATCCAAATGCTCGCAGCCATTACTCTGTTCTAGAGTCTACCATCCCACAACTCGACTCAAGTCCAGCAGACGGGTGAAGGGTCCTTGTCATCCCCTTCTACCTTCAAGGTCTCCTGGCATCCCGACATGGGGCAAACAGTCTGAGAAGTTCCTTGACCCGGCAATGTGGTAAGTCCCTACAGAAAACTTGTCACTGGATCTTTCACCAAACGGGTCGAAACAGCAAATTCTGGCGACATTGAGTCTGCGTAATTGTTCGCACTCAGTGGGCGGTTCCTTGACTTGTATTTTGCCCATCGACCAATTAACCCATACTTTTTGTTAATCAAATTTGACTCCATAGTTTGCTGCAATCCCGCAAACACATACCGTACATGATCAAATACCCAATCTTGTGAGAGTAAGGACTCTGCCAGAACTTAAACTTGAAACGGCATCCAAACTTGAATCCCTTTCAAGATCCAAAGTTTTCGCTGTTTCGCCTCAACTCCAAGACAAGCTATCCAAGGCAGTATGCCGTATCACACGGCCAGGATTCCTTCTTAGAATCCTATGTCACTTCTTAAAGCCCTGAATCCTTGAACCCTAGTCCTTCAGACAACTTCCCATTACACAAACACAAGCCTTACACTGATTTCACCATCCGGCTACTGCGATTTCTTGCGCGTCCTGTGGTATCAGCTACTGTACTGTAAGGGGGAATTGCCTGCCATAATGCAAGGCCCTTTTTGGAGGTCCTGTCCTAAACCCTAAACACCCTAAACCTTAAAACCCTAAACCCCTAAACCCTAAACACCCTAAACCCTTAAACCTCTAAACCCTAAACCCTTAAACCTAAAACCCTAAACCCTTAAACCCTAAAACAGGAAGGGATGCAGTGATCAGCAGCTCAAGTTTATTGAGTTGCTCGGCCTGAATTGACGGTCTACGGACTTTTGGAGCGACCCCTAATAGGGACCCTTGTAGCTTATGGGGATTAATATGGGGACATCCTAGAAATATAGGGGTTATATAATGACTATATGGGTGGTTGTCAAAATTATGGCCCCTTTTTGGGTCCCTATTATAATACGGCCCCTAATATTTAGGGTACCCAAAAAGGCACTATAATTTTGACAACCACCCATATAAGGGTTATATATGGTAGTGGAATTGAGTTGCTGGGCCTGAGTTGACGGAGCTATGTGGGCTTCAAGGTTTGGGGTTTTTGGGGTTTTAGGGGTTTAGGGTTTAGGGTATTTTAGGGGTTTTAGGGGTTTAGGGTTTAAGGGTTAAGGGGTTTAAGGGTTTAGGGGTTTAGGGGTTTAGGGGTTTAAGGGTTTAGGGTTTACGGGTTTAGGGGTTCAGGGTTTAGAGGTTTAGGGTTTAAGGGTTGAGGCTTGAA
>CAJNIZ010044385.1:11395-47710 GCA_905231905.1 Symbiodinium pilosum
TCCCTTGAAACATAAGGAGCAATAGGGGAAGTTTGGAGCCTCTGGGCATTAAAGTATTAGGGTTTAGGGGTTTAGGGGTTTAGGGGTTTAGGGTTTATGGGTTTAGGGGTTTAGGGTGTTTAAGGGTTTAGGGGTTTAGGGTTTAGGGTATGGTCTCAACTCCTTAAAGGGGGGTTATATAGGGGATTATATAGAGGACTACTAGAGGGGTTATTAAGGGGGATACAGGAGTTTAGACTCTAGCTCATGTGGGCTTCAAGGTTTTCGGGGTGTCTCAAAATTAGGGGTACCCTTTTTGGGGGGGTCCCAATAATGAGGATCATAGCGTTTTGGATTCTATAGTTGGGTTACCCTATTTTGGGAAACTACCGTTTGAAAGGACTAGGTCTAAAACTCAGGGTTCGGGGCTTAGGGACTTGGGTTCAGGATTGGGATGTATACAGGGGTTTGTTTTTTTTTGGGATTCTGGCTTCGGTGAAAGTACGCACGGTTCCTTACTTACGCATGCGGGTACGTGTGCTTGGGAACTTGATTTTGGATAGGCCTGTCGGCTTTCTTGGGCAATGCTTTCAAGTAGGGACCTGGTATTTTTGAGAACGCTTTCAGACTTGTGCATCGAGCAACGGAGCATGAGAGGCATTTGTCGTGGTCCGAAATCCTATGGTACTGTACAGTAGATCCAGTCTTATAGGATTCTGCTCACGGGTAATTGATTCTAGCGAGGCGTTTCCAACCAAGGAAGGTACTGTAGGGAATGTCGGGGCAATATGGGGCTGTATAGGGATTATTTAGGGATAACGTAGAGAATAAGGGAACGTAGCGTATGCAGGACGTACGTTGGAGTCGAGTTGTGGAAGCCACAGGTAGGTTGGTACCTTGGTGTTGGCAGCACCTGCCTGGGACAAGAGCCACAAAATATGTCCCCGATCAGCCAGCCATGGCTACTACAGTCTTACCTTAAGGCTCCATGTCGGTACTATTTATAGATTTTTGGGCCCAGTGTCGGTCATATTTATAGACGTAGAGCCCCAGCACTAATGTCACCCATAACCCTATACACCCTATACCCAGTATGCACCCTAAACCCTCAGACATTTTCAGCAGGCTTTGTCTGAAGGCAGTTTCCGCCAGTTTGCCCCTACCCTCCCCTCTAGCTCAACAAACCTCCGAACCAGTATTCTGCATGGTCAAGCCTACATGAGCCATAATCTAAGCTCCTCAAAGGGGGGTTATATAAAGGATTTTATAGGGGACTACATAGAGGTGATTAAGGGGGTTTCTAGGAGTTTAGACTATAGCTCACATGTGGAACCCTCCCAGCCCTAAACCCTAAATCAATCGTACATTCCAAATCCTCGGTCCTGAGTACACCCTCAGCTTTAGGGTGTAGGATGCATCCAGACCTCCCAAATACCGATAATAACAAATCATATTGATTGCCCTTGACCCTAAAATGATGGGGTATTCAGGCTATTAGCATGGGTATTTGGGAGGTCCAGCGCATACACTCCATCTACTCCAATATACCTTACATACGGACCATATACCCCCATTGTAAAAGCCTAAACCCTAAAACCCTAAAACCCTAAACCCCTAAACCCCTAGAACCCCTAAACCCCTAAACCCTAAACCCCTAAACCCCTAAACCCCAACACTTTAAGGGTCCTGGTTTGCTCATTGAAGGAAGTGGGCCGGGAAGCCCAAGGATGAGTTGCAGTCGCAGTTGACTCGCCTTAAGGGCATGCTGGAGAAGGAAAGCTTAGGGTTTAGGGTCTAGGGTTTCCTTAATAGAGGATAAGGGACTTTATAGGGGCTATATGATATAGGGAAAATGGAAAGGAACATGACGACTACTACATTATAATGGAGTATATATTGGGGTTAGTAGGGAAGAAAGGAATTTAAGTGTCAGGGATATCTAGGCTTTGGAGCGCAGGGTTTAGGGACAATGGAGTTGGGAACTACGGTCTGCGGGTTAGACCTTTACCGTTCAGGGCTTTGGGGCAGGGCTGGAGAACGAAGCATTATGAGAGGCTTGAGGGTTGATGCTCGTCCGTCTCCCACACTACCATGGAACCGCATGCATTCCCTCAGCAAGAATCATCCGATCAGTGCTCTTTCTTATAAGCTAGGACGTTGTGGGTAGTTTCGCAAGGGACTCCCAAGGTTTGTGCTTGATATCTCCCAGCGCAAGTTTGATTTTAAGGCTTCTTTCTTTCGGGCAAGGACCTGAATAGGGAAGGCTTCTCTCTCCCTAAGGCTCCAAATAGCCCAGCGTAGGCAACATTTACCGGCTGCGGGGCCCAGTATATTTCAGACTTAGAGCCCCAGGGCTTGGGATGTACCACCCAAACCCTAAACCCTAAGCCCTAAACCCTAAACCCTTAACCCTAAACCCTTAACCCTTAACCCTAAATCCTAAACTCTAAGTGACCGTAACTTGCTTGTCAGGATGGGGCTTCGATGAAACCCGAAGCCTTGAAATGGGTGAAGGCCCGCGCGAAGCTCATTGAGCAGATGTCACAGAAGACGGAGCTGTAAGGGCTTTGGGTCTAGGGGTACCGTTTAAAGGGGTATATAGGGGTGTATAAGGATTTATAGGGTTTACAGTTTCTCAAAATTGCGGGTGTTATGTTGCGGGTCCCTTTAATTAGGATGATAGTCTCTTGGGGTTTATATTGGAGTACCCGACTTTGGGGAAACTATTGTAAAGGCCTTGGGAATATGAGCTATACTCTAAATTCCTGAAAGGGGGGTTACATAGGGTGTATATACCATAAGGTTGATACTAGGAGTTTAGACTAATAGTCCATGAGCTGGCCAAACTAGCCAAGACACAACTCAAAAATCGGCATCCTTGCTTGCATCGGGAGATTCCAGTGCATGTCGGAAAGTTGGACAGCAGCCAAAGCTCCATTTTCTGCGGCTAGTAAGTTTAGGATAGATGGCTCGCAGACTTGGACTCAGGTATTCCGTGCTGTATGAATTATGCTGAAAGCTTCCAGGTAGAACGGCTTCATAGGATTGCCCTTGCAACGTTCGTCAAAACCATATACCTTTTGTTCACCTACGATGGGATCCAAGTCAGCAGCACAGGTGAGCGTACGTAACGCATCATGAGTTTGAAGATCTGCAGCGCCTGCTTCCACGACTTGCAGGGTGTTGGAACTCAAACAAACAGCGCCAGCCACAATCTGCATCTTTTCAGAAAGTAAAGGCTGTTGGTACACCCGGGTCCTGAGCTGTTGCAGGATGGGATGCAAGAAGCTACCCCAAAGCCTTCAGGAGAGCGGTCCTTATGGCCGTAGCTGTGGGCATAGTGATGCTACGGCACCGCCAGTTATCTGGCACAGCTGTTCCTGAGTTGCCCAGAGGCTCCCCAAGATCTGCTCACCCGCCTTTGGACATGTTTTGCCTGAACTCTTAGCAATCTGTACAGTGACATGCGAGTAGTTGTGGAGAAAGAGTAGTATATGTAGTAATTATGGCAAATGCAGATGCCCCCCCAAAAATGTTGTCCCCTAAAACGTGCCCAGGTGCCATCAGAGCTGCTATCACATGGAAGGTACAAGTGTCAACATGTCCGGCAATATCCACAGCTGCTTTCAACATATGATACTTTCCCAAAATAAGGGGACCCTAATATAGACCCCAGAATACGATGGTCCTTAGTATTGGGATCGCCCAAAAAGGTACCCCTAATTTTGGGAAACCTCCATATCGCGACATCATTTTCACGTCGCGATCAGAGACTAGATGATATTGATCACAGGCCCTGATTCCAGCGTTCAAATGACTTTGTAAGAAAGCTCCATATGGTCCGTGCCTGCGTATGGAATTCCAGCTGTCCCCACATATCTGCCCATCCTTACATACTCCTTTCAACATGGCCTGCGCAACACTCATCGCTCTACAGCAAGTGTTGCTTTCCGACTACGCGCGGGCCCTTGAGATTGAGTAATTTCCACGTACAAGAGTCCAAAGGCGGGCACTTAGGCACCGAGCACCAGCCAGGAGCGCGGAATGTCCACAGAACAGCTGCGGTGAATGGTATCCTTTTTCTGTACAGCGAGATTGTTTTTGTATTGATGCTATTTGCGCGGCGACGCTCAGTTGAAGTCCTTGGCGCTTCCTTTCTGTAGCGCAACAGGTTGAGATAGTTTGAAGTGTAGCGTTGGCACTTAATAAGTGGGGCTTCCATACATGGGACATAGGCGCCCCAAAATGGACCCCGATGTGTCATAGTCCTCTTAGGAATTCCAAAAAAGGCGTGCCTAAATGTTGAGCATACAGCAAGAGCAATTTCATCCTCCCCGAAAAGTGGACACTCCGAGCTGCCGAGCCTAGAAGAAACCCGCCAACCCAAAAGAGGCCAAAAGTGAAGATTTAGTTTGGTGCTAGGTACCAGGACCTTCTTTGTGCACTTAAGTAGGGGTATATGGTCCCTAATAGTGGGTATTTAAGGTATGTATAGGCTAGATGGAGGGTCTAGTCAGGGAAACGCCTAAATTGTAAGCACATATTGTTGAATTTAGTCTCTTTGAAGTCTTAGTGCAGGCAACACCAGTATTTGTTGGGGCTTAGGTAGGATTCAGCGCTCGTAGGGCTTTCGAGTCCAGTTAGGGTTTGAAAGGCTTGGAAGGTTGTCAGGCTTTGTTGGGTATCTATCACCTGGACCCGAAGAGTATGTAGAATAATTATTTTTTGGCTATATTTCAGGGCCTTGGGCTATTTTTTTGCTTACTTTTGTGGTCCAGGAAATGAGTTTTTTTGGCCTAGTTGGATCTCCGAGCGTTCAGCCTGTTCTTTAGGACTAAGTTGGATATGTGTCTTGTAGGCCCTGCAGTGAATAAACTATATGTATACATGCATGTATTCTTTAAAGAATGGGGGGGTCTCTCAAGCCAGTTCGCCGCAAACTTCAAAATGTTCATCTATATACGCTTTTTGCGCTGCCATAGCAGTCTGAAAGTGGATCGGCTTATCAGTTCAGGGTTCATACGGTTTTCGGTGTTGTCGGCAGTATACATCCCCAGGGCTGTGTAGATGTTGCGGGCTGAAAGTTGGTAGTTTGACGCGTTTCAGGACTCACGCCTCACAGCTGATATTGCTAGTTCATTCCGGGCAGCGCCGGCAGTTTCTGATAGGATGGAAAGGGGGAGTTTCGTTGCAGGGCATTGTATGCCATGTGCGGCTTGGGTATGCCATCAGTAACTGAGCTAGTGCAGCCGGTAGTTAATCATGTGCAGCCAAAAGCTACTGAGTTTACGTTGACTCTGGTATGCAAAAAGATACAGTAGCACAAGTAGTGAATATGACTAATAATATGAGTGTTTGGGATGTTCAAGTTTTCCTGGTTCTTCTTTATTTCGGATTGATCATGAAGATGCTGTTTGTTGCGCCGGGCACCCTACGTCCCAAACCCCCCAAGCCTGAGCCCCTAAAGCGCCTCCCTTCAAGCCCTGGACCCAAAATCTGCAGCTAGCGCATGCCGAGATCCGTCCCGCTGCCGTTGCAGGGTGTGGCGGCCTCCGTGGACTAAGCCCCAGAGAGCCGCGCAACGGTTGCTCAGACTTTCAGGAGGATCTAGAAAGTAGATCCCATTCAGGATTCCTCCAAATGTTCCACTAGTACGAAACTAGGGGTTCGACTTTCTAGATTCTCCCAAGGGCCTGGGCTTGGGCGTGAAGAGTTTTTGAAGTTTAGAAGGCTTTAGGGGATTACGGGTTTGGCGTTTAGGGGCCTGTAGTGTCCATGAAATCCCCGGCGAATATATGATTCAATGCTTAATGTTCGAAGTGGGGCAGACCTTGACAGCAACTGAGTGTACATATAGCTACAGGCAGCGTTTTACAGGCCGAGATACTATGGATGTTTGAGCACGACCCCTGTGAAGTTAAAGCTGTACAAGCACCAGTCTCACTGTGAAACGTCGACGTTCTGAACAAGACAATGTTAAGGCTTGTTAATGGGGTTGAGGATTTCATGGTCCCAAATTCAGGAGCGCCGGACCCTAGACCCCACATCCTAAACCCTAAGCCCAAGTAAGCCTTAAACAATATGCTTGAACCCTGAGGCATCACAGTGCAACAAAATCCCAGGCAGTTTGTAGCTAGCAAACTTAACTTCCTCAACGACACTGGCTATCCTGTACAGGGGTTTCAAAAATTAGGGGTCATTCTCTGGAAGGGTAAGGACTATGGCTATATAGTATATTGGGGTTTAGAATTAGGCTTTCATTGATGAAGCCGCCATGTCTAGCCGTCGACAGTGTTCAGATTAAGTTCACATACCTTGAACCTTTCAAACGGCCTCCGAGATTGCGGGCGTATGCCTCACAGCATCCCCTGGAGATGTAGTCACCTTCCATGGTAGCAAGGCCCTACCCGTCTGACATAAAACAAGTGATCAACTGGCTGGGATGCCAAGATGTATACTTCCGCCATGCTTCCCATGGCGAACTACCGCTACATTAAGAGCCTGCAGCTCAAGGCGCGCGTTGGTTTCATTTTGGGGTTTCTCAATGTGAGGGGGCTCTTAGGGACTTGTGGGGGTTGTCGGCATGGTAACCCTAAGTAAGGGGGCCCCAACAACCCCCTAGAATGGTACAGCTAATTTTGGGAAACTTCCACATAGAAGTGGTATTCGAAACCGGGGTGCCTTGTTTGGGGCCTCTGTCGATGTGGCAGTTTGCGCTTTGTGGACCCTACGTGCTAACATCGATTTTGTACATGTAGAATGCAATATGAGGAGGTTGTAACATGATATTGCATGCGTGGGTTCCGCAGGATGCATCAGGCAGTAGGATGTGCAGAAAACGTCCCCCGGTTGTGTTTTGTAGACATGTTGAACTTACGCCTTCGCTTTCAACATGGATGGTCCTCAAAGGTAGAACTCTTTGTACTCGGACCTATTTCAGGGCCCAAGGGTCCATGGGGCTACCTCTGTTTTGAGAAACGCCATATAAAAGCAGCCGTCATGGGGCAATGCCAGGCTTTCTTGCAAGATCTGGCTTCGAGTCAAGCAATATTTTTGAGATGCAAGGTTCTTGTGTTGGGTTCACGGACAATGTAACGGCTTGTGTTTAAGGTTCTGGGGTGCAAGGTTGTTTGAGGGGTGAGGGCCAGAGTTCAAGCTTCAAGCTCTGGGATTCACTGCCATGAGGGGCTTCCGGTCTTTCCTGCGAAGCACATGCATGCGTCTCCCGTGTGCAGCCAAATGGCATGTGAGCCTCCATGGCACGTGTCCCACTTGGGTGTATTGAATGTGCAAGAGTAGCCTTTCAGAAATGGCTTCCGGTGTGTTCACCTGAAAATTAGAAATTCTCGGAGTTGGAGCCCCTTATTTAAGCCCAAATTATCCGGACTTTTCTGGCTTGGTGGTTCACAGAATGATCCATGGTTTTTGGAAAGCCCTTGATAGCCAGAACATCGAACAAACGCTTACTGGGTTTTGTTTGATGCCTGGACGGAGGGCTCCATTGGCAGGTTAAATTCAAAAAGCTCTACCAAGCGTACTTCCCAACGCTTCTGAGAGACCTCATCTACGGCCGCTAGCTGAGTCGGCAAAGGTCCTTGGCACTGACGACGATGAGTGCTGCAAACGGGTCACGATTGAGGGTGATAGGTTAAGGGCATCTGTTCTTGGGGTACCATAAAGGCATAAATAAGTACCAACATTATACGTTACTAGATTTCCGGTATAAAATAGGGAACATGTTTCCACAAACTCACCTCAACACGACAATGGTAATTCTTGAGGCCCCTGTGTTATGCTATCCTGGTTGAAAACATTCGGAGTGGCCTGGGGAACCTCAAGAGTGCCGAAACATCCAACCAGCAGGGCCTCTCATTGACTGACCCTTTAGGATGCTGCAAAAATGTCAGGAATCCTAACGCATCGAAGACTGAACCCTGAATCCTGAACCCAAAGAATTAAACCCATGCCATTTTGCTTCCCCCAAATCAACAGGAAACCCACAAAGGGCCGACTACCGTTGTGTAGAAGAGGGCCTATTTGGGTTTTTAGTGCTGATGGGAGAATGTATCCCAGTCCTCTGAGGCGTGACACGGACAGCCCTGATTCGGCACTTCAAGCCCCCGGCGGTCTCAACTCCAGCAGGTATTTCACTCGGACTTGGTTTTGGAGTTTGGGGTCTAGGCTCTAGGTTGGTAACCTTGGACCTTCTGATGGAGTCTATGCATCCTCTTACCCGTAAAACTGTCAATCTTTTCTGGGCCAGGCCGCTCAGGAGCTAGGCGGACATACACACACAGCTTGTTATGTGGGGCTTTCTCACATGGACCCCTAGACCATCCTGAAGATTCTCTGCAGAATCATATATCTGTATGTACCCTTGGGAGGTCTAGGGGGCCCTGTGTTGCGAAGCCTTCATACGGGGGACTGCAAAATTGCAGATGAAGCGATTCATGGTATGCAGTACGCACAAGTAACCCCAAAGTCTGACGATCAACCATGGAACATGTTTGGATCAGGTGGCCAGAAGCTCGAAAGCTTGGATGTTGCCTTTGATGTTGCTTCTTCCTTCCATGCTTGTCTAGGTTGTCTGAGACTTGGTTTGAGCGAGTTTTTGCAAACATAAGGACAAAATACTTCTGGTATAGCAGGAGTTTCTCGAAGGTCTGTTCGAGGCAGGCAGGAAAGAGTTCAAATATATTGAAATCCTTCTTGGTTGCAGTCCTTTTCCATGTGCCCGTGACCAAAAATGAACTGCTCCTCTTATATCGTCACAACATCCCACAACACCAGACGGAATTCTAGCTGCATGGAAGCGACAAGAAGAGACACGCTGTGTGGAAGGGCCCCCTGGAATCCTATAATAAACATTAAACATTACCAACCCTTCTTAACACCAGCGTGTGGCACAAGTCCAAACGCCTTTGCCTCAGGTGATGCTTGGATAATGTTCATCTCCGTAGGTTTGGCGTGTGGTGGGCTTAGAGTCGCCAGCTTTTCTGGATGAATTGCTGGTGGCCATGGTGTTTTTTCCTGTGTAGAGCTGTAGTTGTGACAATAGCCGCTATTGGGTGGTATACATGGTAGTAATGGTAGTGGTCGATGGTCGTGGTAGTTTACTAGAAGAAGCAGCAATAGCAGCAGCCAGACAAGTCACGGTGGTAGAAGTAGCCGTAGTCACCGTCATTCTCGCTTTCATCATGGTGGCAGCTCCAGACTCTTTTGCCGCTAGCTACATGTCACAGCTATCCGTACCTACTAGTAGCCATGCTTTCTTCTTGGCTGCACGTTAATGGCAATGGTGAGTGTCCGTCTAGCAAGCCTCGGCCTTTTGGCTGCTGGACCCGAGGGCTTTGCTTAGCAGAATTCACCTGATACAGCACACCTAGCCCGCCTTTAACCAACAAGGTCTCACCCTGTGTCAGAACCCTTGGAAGGCAACATGCTGGTCCCTATTCGTTGTTCACTTCTGTAGTAACGGTGTCCAGAAAGCCTGGCCATCAAGCATGCCAAGAGTGGAAGTCGCTAGATGCACCAGTTCTTTCGAAGCTGACTCCGAAGGCCTTGCAGTTGTAAGCGCTCAAGCTGGTAGAGTGAACAGCGAATCTTGAAGCGCTCAGTTTTTTTTGCAGCGAACCACCCCGTCGTCGCATTAAAGGGGAGCGTTCTAGCGCACATCTCTCACCCGAAGCCCTAGAATTCGTCTTTCGCCCCTTGATGCACGGAACTGCTCAGTTACAAGGTCCGTTCCCTGGAGTTAATGTAGAATTGTATGTACTGGAGTATACAGCGCATGAAGTTGTCCCGTACCTTTGTCCATTAAGTATTTGAGGGAGCAGCCTGTGGATTGACTGTTCTTCGAGGTTTGGCGTCGGCCCCTGGGAACGAGCTGCGAGCGTGCCCTTGGGCTACCTGTACTGATTCGGCCATTTGCTACGAATGCAGGTCCTTTTGTGCCGCTAGAATCATGGAGGCACTGTTTGTGTACGGTCCTCGGAAGTCCCATGGCATGAGTGCATGATTGGAGGCTGGTGGCCGGAGCTGGTGCTTCATATGGGCGGTTGTCAAAATTATGGTCCCTTTTTGGGTACCCTAAATATTAGGTGCCGTAATATAATGGGGATCCAAAAAGGGACCATCATTTTGACAACCACCCATATGTTCATGCATAAGTTCATGATTGCTGCGTGGATTTTTAAGCCCTGATTCAGATTAGGATCTTATGCATCGCAATCGTTCACACCTCAGCGTTGACGCTCAAGCGGTGCATGTTCAGTTCAACGCACCACCAGTGGCAACATCATCGGATTTGGCAGAGCTCGTGTCCCTGGTTCGATACCCCGTCCTTTCAAAACGTATTGGTTTAAAGCGGTTCTACTCTTATGCCCCCTACTACAAGGATGCTTATGATTGAGGGGCGCATCATATTCAGTAACTTTCAGGAACCAGAGCAATTTCACTCATCCACAGCAGATTTAATTAAGCATTGTGCTTCTAAGACCTGTCCATCCCTAAACCACGCCTACCCCACCCTTTGAACAGTCACAAGAAACATCTCTCTCAACTCTCTCAACTCTCAACTATCTACGGTGGATGTGGAAGCTGCGGGCTTGGCGGCGGCTGAGTCACTTTGCTGCGGCTCGGACAGCATACGGCAAGGGGCCAGGTTAAGATGAATCTCTCTCCGAGAGCCCTATAAAAAGAAAGGGACAACCCAGAATGAAGCCCACAATTTGAGGAAACCCCCCCTTCTGCCCGAAGATGTCAGTCAATCCTACCAATGGCCCCTTTGTTTCTACCGCGAAGGAGGCGCCATGTATTTGGGATCCGTGAAAACCTTGTGTACTGACATCTAACTCCCTACAAGAACATACAAATGATGCCCCACTCCAACAGTCAGTTGAGCAATGTCTTATCGGGGGGGACTACAATCCAGATGACTGACGGATGTCCGTGAATACTACTATGATTATCCCTCACATAGAGTTTGAGTACAACCTGTCTTTGGTTAAAGCGCCTTCGAAGAGGAAGAGATACTGTCACTTGGTTGGTTCAATCATCAAAGCAAGCATTGCTCATCTGGGATTCGTACGTGCGTTGACATGCGTAAGGAATTGAGCGCTTGGTTTTGAGAGTAGACCCCAGGTGCTGCAGCCATGGCAGTGCTTGAGCCCCTCCAGGCAGTCAGCGCTAAAGCCTTGAAACTCCAAACCCAAAGATCCTTTGAAAGTATTAAGCCCCAAAATCATCTTACATCTTGGACCCTAAAGACCCTAAACCCACACCCTACACCCTAAACCCCACACCCTTCACCCTAAACCCTAGGATCCATAACACGAAGCATCCTGAATCCTACACAGGGTGCCGCTACCCTGGCGAGCTTCGCCGCAAGCCCCCGAACTGGCTTGGCCATGGCCGCAGCACCCCCAAGAGAACTTCAGGCAAGGGTTCAGGATTTAGAGTTTAGGGCGCAGGGTTTCGGGTTTAGGGCTTAGGTTTAGCGTAAGGCAGCCAGTTGCCAAAACATCTGCATGGCTTAGATCTAGTTTATGTAGCTCATATGTTGTTTTGCATACAGGGGCCATGCGGGGCCATACGGGAACCTCTGTAAAACTAAGAGGGGTACTTTGACCTGGAAGCGATTACAATTTGGCATGCTTTTCAGGAACCAACACCTCCCAAGTGTTAAGGAACTTAAATTAACTTACTATAATGGGGAGACACTATTCTTTACTATATATACCCATTATGGTAACTTAATTTAAGTTCCTTAACAGCAACCCAGTAAACTCAGAGTCAGCTTGATGGTGAAGGGCATGAAGTGCTGTCAGGTGACCAGGTGGAGAGTCATGAAAGCGAAGACACAGAAAGCAGGGACCATTAACCAGGGAACTCTGTAGCCGACTGGGCAGCAAGACCCCCAAGCATGAGTACTAGACACGAAAAAAGTCGACGGGATGGAGAACAAAACCTAAACTGCACCTTTTGGGCTGAACATTTGCCAACAAAGCGATTAAAGCTATTTGTCATACGGACTGGTGTCCTCTGCAATTGGGCCATGCTTTTATAGAGGGATATGGTTGGATTATCTTGGTATATATGGACTATTCTGAGGCTCTAAAAAACCACAGAGGAGACACCACCAACATTTATAAGACATAAATTTCCATTTCCTTTTCCATTATCCCAATATTACCCCAATATACTATAGAAGTTTCCATGTTCTTTTCCTGAGCCCCTGAGCTATCCAAGAGAAGGACCTTCGCCTGCGAGCTGACAATGATCCTAGCCCAGGGTCTATGACAAAACCCTAGGGTTTAGGGTTTAGGTTAGGGGTTTAGGGTTTAAGGGTTTAGGGTTTAGGTTTTAGGGTTTAGGGTTTTAGGGGCAGGATCTATGAAAGCAAAGGAGGGTGAGACGGCTCACGGGCAGTTCGCACTGCTGTCCGACTTCCAGGATGCATTCAACGCGAGGGATCTAGGGTATAGGGTGGACGAGATTGCAGAACATGTGTACATATGTGTACATGCTACTACTTTGACAGCGTTCGCCTATGTAGGCGGGGTTCCATGCTTTCATGACGACTTTTTTGGAATTTGCGTCCCCCAAAAAATCCCGAACCACATCAAACCGTGAACTTTTGCGTATAGCAGCTTCAAATCACTCAAAGTGGCCCAGTTGAAGAAATCAGATAGCCTGAACACCTCTGGATAGGACTCCAACACGCCAAGCTCCAAACCCTGCAGTAGGGGACCGAGGTGCAACTAAGCGCCACAAACCCTAGAGATTGTACCCTAAACTCACTGGTTGTAAGTAGGGAATATGGGAATGTAATCCTTGTGCTTTCCCTATGGAATGTATTTCCCAACCAAGAAGCAGTACCTAAATTAATGCTGCGGCTAGGCGGCGGAGGTGTTGATCAGGCAAGTCTACTTGCCAGATTTCGCCCCGCCGGTTTGGAGTCGTGGGCCCAGCCCATGACGAAAGCATCAACTGAGCTGTAGTCTGAACTCCTTAACGGAGGTTATAAGGGGATATATTATCGGAGAGCAATACAGGGGTTATTCAGGGCGATACGAGGAGTTTAGACTATAGCTCAACTGGTGAGGGGAGCATACTTTAACTCCTAGAGTTAAGTTTGTAGAATAAAGGCCTTTAGGCTGTTTTTGAGAGTGTTAGGCCATTATGTTACCTGCTTTCAGCGTTTAGGTGACAGCTGCCTAATCCAAGTCATTCAGGCATTCCTGTCAATTGTATAGTACCTAGTCGTAGTGACTTGGGATACCGAAAGCGTGATAGATGCGATTGGTGGTGGGTTGCGATGTCGGTCACGGTGGCAATGCTACAAAGGGTCCAGATTAATGGCTGTAAGAATGTGGAACTCTGATTGGCCCAAATGTTCCCTGATTGCACCAGGGAGTGTTGCTTCGTGTGGTAAAGCACGGTGTTGTGACAGGCACGGTGATGGGCCAACCATGTTTCGGCTCCAAACCCAACGGGGCCTTAGGTGATGATTCTGCAAGGTCTATCTATCGATCTATATATATATATGTATACATATATGTATATATATATATATTGGTTATACGACCGCCTGCCCGCACACCTTCGCCCGAAGCGCGCGGACAGATAACCTTCAGTTGACGTATTGCCAGGTCTGGATTGGATGAGGAGGCAGTTCAAAGGAGATGGGACGCTCAAAGATGAGTCTGCATTCTCTAGCGCCGGGTCCTCTGAACTACACAGGATTCTTGGGAGCTTTGTGTACTGGATTGAGACCTCAAGGATATCGCGCAGAGTCATCTATGAACCCTCTTTGGAGTGAAGGGGCAATAGTTGTCTTTGCACCCTTCGGGGCCATGTAGATACATAGTATATACTTTAAACTCCCCACAAGTCTACACTTTCCCTACATGGGTCCTTTGGATCTTAAGCTTTGCACTCATACCGTCTCCAAAGCATGCCTTCGCTGCCGTAGACTGTGGCGTAGATGTGGGCGTTTCAGATTGGAGGCTAAGGGTTTAGGGTTTAGGGTGGTAGTTGTGGGTGCTTCAAATTTGGGAGCTAATGGGACACTAGGGAGGGCGGGACTATACAGAGAGTCATTATATGCTTCTGAAACTAGTTCAGCATAACTAATAAATGGTTACCTTCTTCCACAATGCAACGACAAGGTTGTGTTTGCCTAGAGCGAGGTGGGTTATTGGTATACAGGGGGGAAGGATTGGCGGTCGTCCTCTCAGCGAAGAAGCCGCTGCCTTTGCTTTGAATATTCTTGTGGTCATACCTTGCCTGACCATGCCGTGGGATCTTTTTCAAAATTCCAGGTGCCTATTGGATCTCCCAGACAGAGTTTTTGCCACCTTACTACAACTGGGACCACTAATTTTTACAGCAAGCCTTTCCTTCCAGGGCTGGGCTTCGAACCACGGATGTGCAAGACACATACCCCTACGTCGCAACTTGCAAAAGCTCAGCGCGCAAGGTCCGGGTCTACTACCCAAAAGGGGAGCGTGACCTTGAGAAAGTGAAGCGATTGGTCACACAGAGGGAGCCGGTGAATATCGCCCGGATCTCAGATATCGGCTTTCCTGTCCAGGCTGCGCTTGGGCTGCGTATGTTGTGGTATATCTATCAAGCCTTTTGTCATGTTTGGCATTGAAAGAGCCTGGTTGGGGGTGTAGATCAGTGTCTTGAAGGTGCATTCCAAGGGGAAGCTTCTGTCGTCGCAGGAACCAGTAAGTCAACCAACAATCCGCTGCTTTGCCGTTGTTCGTGTTCACTTCATCATTCCGAGGCCATGGAGAGGTACTATGACCAACGGCTGCTGAAACGCGAGTGCGCTGGGCAGGGAGGGGCCATACTCTCAATTCGGGCACAAGGGTGAACTCATATGGCCCTGGGTGGTCCATGCTGCCCCTCTCGAGACCCAGAAGCACTTTTTGCATTCCAGTCAGCACCAATATTTATGTTGGTCGTGGCCGTTCAGCCAGAGAACTCGGGATGGTTTTGACGTTGCAGATAGAAATCATTTCCAAACGTTGCAAGTCGTTCAATTTTGTGAGGCGAACGTCGGGCCGAGCCAGGTCTATCCGAAAAAGAGGTTACGTATAGGGATAATGGAAAAGAACATGGAAACCACTATATCATAATAGGGTATATATTGGGGCTATAGTCCCCCTTAAGTAAAGGGGTCCTCTCCCGTTTGTGAAAAAGGCTAAATCATGAGCCTGAACCCGCATGTCCCTAATCCCAAAGTTAGCCTGAGAGGCCGACACGTCATTTTTTGTGGAGATCCGTGGAACGATATCAACACTCACATATGGCACCATTAGGGAAGCGGAGAAAGGGCCCCCGTGACTAGCCCCCATATACAAACGCATGACAGTTCCCATATTCTGCCAACTCACCACCCCGTAAGGCACCAGTGTAAGGGTTCATTAGGAGCTTGGGAGCAAGCGTCTACAGGCGCCTCATAAGGTTACAAATGAATTTAGCAGAGAGACGGCTGAGCTCCAGAATTTTTTTTATAGCGCGATTTGTAGCAGCAAATGAATGTATACAGAACAGACGGCAACAAGCTGTAACACGGACGCAGCGCGATTCATGCTACTCTTGCATTGTCATAGCCTTTTGGGGTAAGGATAGGCCTGTATAGGTTAAAAAGCTTGCATAATTTGTATCAAACAAAACTCGTGTCCATTTCAAGTCAGTGGCTCCTCCAGGTTTGGGTACGAGTTCGGCGCCTACGCAGAAAGCTGGAAGGCTAACCAGCAACTCATGCCCAACATCGCAGCTGGGCTGTATTTGGCTCCACATGGGGGGCTTACGGGTCAAAAATGAAGTGCTCGAAGTCATCCCGTTCTGCTCAAGATCTTATGTCGTGTGTTCCTCTAACAGTCGCAGGCCAGCATTTGTAGGGGAACGGGATTCGAGGTTCAGCTAAATCGAATTTAGCTCGGGAGTAGGTTTCACCCGAGCTACCAATGAACAACTGCACAAAAACACTCATGCAATTGCTTGCACGACATAGTTTCTTACATTGTCCACCTCAAATCGCTTAAACCAGGCCTAGTTGCAAGCCATATTCCGTTCCTAAACTCCGTTTGCATCTTCATATCTTCCAAAACCTTTTTCCACTTTGGTAATCCTTCTTGCGTGTATGTGAGCTATTTCAAGCTTTTTTGTCCGAATGCGCTCCGAACGCACCAGGCTACGCAGCTCCTCCCATCCTTTCAATACGTTCAGCCTTTCCACGGGCGCTGCCACTATCAGTCCTTATGTGGTTTGATAGGGTTTTCTAATCATGCCCTTCCGAACTGTCTCACATGATATCCACTTCTTGATCAGACGTGCAAGTGCCAGCCCTTTTTTCTAAGTTCCAGTTTCCTCATCATCTCCGGCAAGTTAATGGATGATTCATGAAGTAGTTTTATAGTGCTCACATGTGAGAGACCCTTGAAGAGAGATAAGCATACGAAGTTGCAGTCACTTGCCTGTTACATGTTGAGTTGGCGACTCTGCACTATAATGGCCTGTACAAGACAAGTATGGCATTGCCGACGTCTCAGCAATGCGATTGAGCTTCTGCCTAGAAGAGACCAGCTGCAGAGCTCGCCGACTCTCAGACCATGTTTCTTAGTGTCTAACAGTCAGCGGAATTGCAAATATGGCTTAGCAGCATACAGCGCACATGGCTGTCTCTGACATGTTTCAAGTTCCATAGCTTCCATAAATAGGGGGAGCTCAATATGGAACCCAAAATATTATAGTCTCATTATGGGAGCCCCCAACATGGTACCCTTAATTTTGAGCCACCCCCATTTGGTTCACGAAAGAATCGGCGCGGTTTCGGGGCCTAGAAAGGGTTGCAAGTTCAGGGATGAGATGGCTAAGGCATCCGCAACTACAACACGTAGAGGCCTAAATAAACACCAAGAACGGTTCCAGATTTCTTGGGCAATTGATTTTGGCATAGGCGTACCTCGAATAGACCTCAACGCATAATGCTTGCATTTATTCAGGCCGCACAGTAGCCTGACAGCTTTAACAATCCAGGCCTTTTCCAACTCTTCTGTATAGAACCCCTGTAACCCCTATGCACCCCTTCAAGGCCCTAAACCCTATGAAACCGTATATATCTCCCTAGAATCCCTATAATCCCTTTAAAGATTTGTATGTGGCTTTGCTTTAGTCATTGGGGTTCTGGCCCTTCGGCCACTCCCAAGTTTCTTGTGGCGCCCAAGTTTGAGACTCCAGACTTTGCCATGTGAGCTAGAATCTAAACTCCTTAAAGGGGGTGCTATAGGGGATTTTTATAGGGGACTGCTGTAGGGGTTATTATGGGGGATACTAGGAGTTTAGACTATAGCTCATGTAGTCCATTATATATCCCACAGCCGGAGCTAAAAGTTTCAGGCACAACCCCATAGAGGAAACGTGATTGTTTTTTGATAGGCTCATACCGCATCTCCGCTTTTGTCTCCATAGGAGAAGCAAACAGAACAGAACATTGTAGGCACCCTCCAAAAGAGGGTAATTGTTGAGGCATAGGCCGCTAGGTGAGGTTTATGTTATGGATTTCATATCAGCCTATCCCCCATACATCGGAAAACCTTGTGAAGGCCATATACTGCCGAACGCCGATGCGCTGCTGGGATGCAAGGAGCTTATAATGGCTGCATGCAATTCTATGGGGCTTAATGTAGACCCATGATTAATAAACCTCCTCTTAAAGGCCTTAATATCAAGATTCCTATTAAGGGGAGGGGCTTTATTAATCAGGGGTCTACATTAGGCTGCAGACTATGGCATAGTGCCAAACTCAAGTTTGGAGTTTTGGGGCCTTGGGTCTAGGGTTCAGAGACAAGGAGATCAGCAAACTTTGTTTTTGCATTTTTGTACTTTCCATGGCATGTTATCGCCCGCAAAAACAAAAGACGGACGTCACGGATGCACCTACTCGGAGAAATAGAGATTAGGAAGGTATTTGTCAAAGGAATCGGGATACTGGTGTGGAAGGCTGTAGAAGAAGTGTGCAGGTTTTTGGCTGCTCTTCGCGTCTTGATTCTCAGGAAGCTCTCGCTGGTAAGGTCTGGTTCCAAGTTCAAGTTGCTGGTTCCCTTTCTTTGCAATGTTGCAGTCGTCTGACGCCGCAGGGCAAGCTTCATATGCTTGAAGCACATACGAAGGGTGGATTATGCCTGACAAGTCGCCGTTCTTACTTTCATCCTTGTGGACAATCAACACGCCTTACCTCTGTTATTACTATTTTTAGGACTATTATTAGTAGTATTACTATTATTAGCACTATTAGAACTATTATATTACTCTCATTTTTACCCTTAAGCTTTCAACCTTGGTTGGATCAAATTGGGGACTAGCGTTTTCCTTATGGATTTTTCCATGGTAAGCACGGGTGTATAGATGTCTTCTGACTGGACTTGGGTAGGAAATAAGGGAATATGCCGATATCATCCTACAAAATCCCGATAGTCGATTCCCTTGTTACCTGCTAACCGCCAGGGAGACTTATACGCAGGCTTTCCTGATAGGACCCTGCCAGCTCTTCATCGGTTCATCGTGCCTTTGTAGCCCGTTCTCACATTTCTAGCTTGCCGGCGGGCACTCGCTATGGTGTTATCGCATGGAAACGGGCAACACTTCGATGTTCATCAACTCCCTCGGAGCTGTAGGGAGTCCTACAGTAATTCTTGCTATGCCCTGCTGTTTACTTAGTTTGCTCGAACAAGAATTTTGGGAGGCTCGCCTCGAGATCCTCACGGCGAACCTGTAGAAGCGCATGTCATAAACGTCATAGGCAAGGCATCCGCAGACTTGGGGTTGATGTGAGAGTTTCTGTTTTGGGGGTCAGTACCTAGAGAAATATGGGGGTGATGTGAAAGACCCGTGTACTCAGATTTCCGGAATTCCGACTTCCGCATAGAAGAAGTGTAGCACAGCTTGTCAGTTGTTTAGAAAGTCCATGTAAAAGCACCAGTCCTGGTAGATGCACAAGTTTTCGGTCCCAGGATGTGCTGTAAGTACAGGCCACGGCTGTCTTGCTGAGTCATCTGGACCTGCCCTGTTTTGCTAGTTTCCCAAAATAAGCGGACCCCAAATACTACAATCCTTTTATGGGGGCCCCAAAAAGGTACTACCAATTTTGGGAAACTCCCATTTGTGGAGTTCCTTTAGCTGTCTAACTGCCAGATGTGAGTTTCCTTGAAAAATTGTCATGTTAACTTGTTGTGGCAAGTCTCCTTACTGTGGATTATTCTTCTGGGTGGACTAGATTGTTACGTGCGGCGCTTAGTTTTGGAACGGCTGTTTGGCGTACTAGAACCTTCTTCATGAATCGGAATTGTGGGCTGAGGCTTAGAGTTAAAGCCACACCACTTTGTGAGAACAGCCATACGGCTGAGTTTGAGCCGTCATACCCTGTTTTCCCCAATGTTTTGCCACGCCTGCCTTAACCAGTCGTATGGTTCTTGCATAATATGTGGGTGGTTGTCGAAATGATGGCCCCTTTTGGGGTACCCTAAATATTAGGTGCTGTAAGATAATGGGGATCCAAAAAGGGACCATAATTTTGACAACCACCCATATAGACGGCATGGACCCAAAATTTGTTCAGAACAGGTGCAGCAGAATGTCAACTGGGACCCCCAAATCGACTGAACACTACTAAAATTCTTATGATAGGTATGTAATAGGTATTGTACCTCACAAAAAAGGACCTCCCCCAATTTTTTGAATATCCCCATATTCAGAATTTCAAAGCAAACTCCAACAGGTGAGGATTTGAGGGTATAACCTGCACCTCGGAGTTACATGCGCGGGTTTTGCTGGATCATGTACGTTTTATTATTCCAAGCCCCATGAGAAACACATTGGGAGTATACCAACACAGAACTAGTTCAGGACTGGTAGAGTAAGTTCTTATGTCCATGATTTCAGTTGCCAACCTTACTAATCAGGAATGTTGAGAGCCCCACAGGACCGGGTTCCCCGGCTGCAGGTCTAAGTTGACACCCTCGTAGTCTTGTTATTGCTACCTTGATGGAGCTGCAGCTATAGTCCCCCGTAAGTAGATAGAATATGGCTTCGGGTCTATTATAATAAGATCCCCATATACCCCATATTCTATCTACTTAAGGGGGACTGTATCCTCCCCAGGATCCCAACTTGTTCTTCTTCTTCTTCTTCTAGAATCTTCTAGGTAAGAGCCCCGCATCACAAGCATGCCACGCTGGAAGGCTTCGGATTTGATTCGCGGGAGCAGCCGGACTATCAGTACTTTCTTGGCAGCTTGCCAATGAAATTGTTAATTCGATCTCCATTTCATTGTAGCCGAATATTTTTGGCTGGTTGATAGTCTGTGGTATTCATGCGGTCTTCAACTGAGACAGTTCCTGCACTTATGGTGCGAGGAACTGATGTTTTGGCCCGCCACCTGCTGAGTAGCATGACGCATGCGAGATGTCATTCCTTGGTTATTGGTATCCATCATTATTCGCCATAAGTAGTTATGTTGCTTGGAGGGAGTTGTAAAGCCACCGGGAAACTTCGTTCTTACTGTAGGCCTCAGACATCAGACATATTTGGGGATCTTGCTTGTGATAGTTTCTCCTTGAAGCTTGCATCAGCTCCTAATCCCGGCTTGTGCCACTGGAACGCAGATGTCCACAACGCAGACGTCCATAGGCCCATGTTGGCTCCTTTGTGCCAGATCTAGGCTTGACATTGTTAGTTGCTTGTTTGGCTTTGGAAACTCGGAACTCACAACCCTTGAACAAAAATGAGGTCAGCGGTCCGGGGAGAAGTGGCCTGAGTTGGTGCAGAGGACAGGGCCAGTTGCAAAGCTTTGTATTCACGGCGCCCGCTCCAATTTTGGCCTGGCAGTCCTCTCAACCTTATCCCCAATGCTTCATGTGGCTCGCAATAGGCTTTTTTCGGGCTTTGCTTTGGTTGCGAGAGTTGGCATACGGTGGGTGAGGGAATTTCTCCAGAATCGAATTGAAAACCTCGAGATTGACACCCTGACTTTGCTTGAGGCTCTTGGAAGCTAATCTGTGTATTTTGAGAGTTTCTCAGAAGTACTGGTACAGATACGCCCATAGTCCGCTTTGAATTTGACATCTCCATAGGTGCCAAAGCTCCCTGAGTAGGGCCCCCCACTTTTGAGAAAGCTACACAGTAGTTCCCATAAACAGAGGAACCCTGTACATGATTAGACCCCAAGGATATTACAACCCCTTGTATACGGACCCCCGAAATAAGGACCGATCACGTTTGGACACGAGACAACCCCCTGAGCCTGACCCTTGCCTCGCCCTTGGGCCAGTATGAAGCAGATGTGGCGCTATATCTTTGAATGCCGGGATCACAGAATGGGTCTTCTCAAGCTAGACCGCCGTAAAGAATTCCATGCAAGTATTACGGTAAGGTAGCGTAAGGTGGAAAAGTCAGGATCGCGTAAGGTTTGTTCGAGGAGGCCTCAGCGTTTTTTGAGTGAAGGGCTGGTAAGATTCAGGAGAAAATTCTTGGGCTGAGGGGTTTGGCAGATGTCCTGGGTTGAGCATGAAGAAGTGATTGGCTTGGGTCCTTCGTTTGAGGGTACTGAGGGGACTTCCACACATGTTATATCCAGGTTGTACTTGAAGCTTGTAGCAGGATTACCCCTTCTTCATTGCGCATTGTGTTCAGGTTTAGGGTAGATGGCGCTGCCGCGCACCCTCCGCTGCACAACCATGGTGTTATGCACCAGCGACAAGGGCTCAGCCCGCTGCTGTCGTGGCATTAGGTTATCGCTGGGACAGCACATGACGACGCAATTGAGAGATCTCTTCAGGTATGCGCAGCAATTCATACTTAGCCTTCACACTTGGCTTGATCCTGATCTGTCTTACCAGGGCCCCAGCTGGGGCGCATTGCAAAGACGTGTTAATTGAAGCTATCCACTGTCAGAGAAAGGAATTGTACCGGGCTCTTTGACTCTTTGGGCCGACCTGCAAGATAGAGGTTCTCACCAACCTGAGCATCAGGCTGCCCCAAGTACCAAAAGTTGTCGTGGTAGTAGCGCTGGGAGGAGGAGGACTTACAACCAAGCAAAAGACCACCGCATCTTTTGTTGGTTTTAGCCATGCTGTGAGACTTCAATCCCGTTTCCCAGGTGCCAAGAGAGAAGGCCGGTGCACGCCATGCCTGCAACACGGTTTAGGGGGAGGTTTAGTGTAAATGGCTTAAGGTTTAGGGTTTGGGTTTTAGGCTTGGGGTTTAGGATTTTAAGGTCTAGGGTTTCGGATTCTGGAACCATGACAGTCCTTGTCTCCGGTTTCCATATCAGAAGCCTGTTTATGGACCTGATAATTTTGACTAGCGGTCAAGCCAGTTCTAGGTTGAAGGTTTGCAGTCATTCACGAAAATTTAGGATATGGTGGTTTCCCGGAATAGGGGGACCCCAATACAGCCCCAACATACTACAATCCTTATTCTGGTGACCCCCAATAAGGTTAAGGTAATCCACTAATTTTGGAAAACCCTAAAACCTACACCCCCTATACCGGAAGCTTTGAGCCGTGCTTCATCTCCAGTAATGGCGCTCGCAAACAAGCTTGTGCCTGATGAGAGAGCAAACGGGAATGGCGAAGCAAGCGGCAATGAGAACAAGAGTGCCCTGCTTCTTCACATGGGACATTGTCAAAAGTATGCTCCCTTTCTGGGTCCCTATTATAATACGGGGCCTAATACGGGGCCTAATTTAGGGGACCCAAAAAGGGACCATAGTTTTGACAATCCCTCACATACCAATTTTCTGATCAACTTTGCGGTTCTTGGGACACCACATCAGAGGGCCAAGCTGGGAGCAACGGTTTGCTTGAAGACTGGACCTTGTGAGCAGTCTCAGCCTTGTGTGGCTACATTTTTTACGCGTGATCCCAAATGGGAATCAAAGGTTGGGGACTGGGGGTGTAGGGCCCCAGGGGTTGGGAGAAGGGCTTAGGTTTGAATGAGTACAGGTTTAGAGATTGGGATGAAGGATTTAGGGGTTGTAGGGATTTGCGGGTGACCATTAATGCGTGAGAAGCAACCGCCATAGATGGTGGCTGCTAGACCTGTCCAGTCCTGAACGCATGCCCCTATATCCCCTTTGAAGGTACTCCTAAAATGGGATCCGATATTTCCAATTTTCGAGGTGCCAGGATGTCCAGATTACAGGGTCCAGGATCTAGTATGCATTCAGGTTTTGCGGTTTGGGGTTTATGGAGGGGAGTGGGGGTAGTGTAGGGTTTAGGGTTTGGGGCTGCCTGGTCGTCAGTTCAAGGTGGCGGAAACCTTGGGCGTTCCAGACATGATTTGGAAAGCCATTTGGTCTCTGCATCCAACAAGTCCACCTGGACCATGCGAAGCAAAATGCAAGCAGTAAAGGTTGGGTCCTTGCCCCTCCCAGAACGGGGCTTTAGTACAAAGGGTCTCTATAACTATTAGAATCCATTGTGGTAACTGCTTCTGTATAGAGGAATGACCCAACGCAGAGGTTCGCAATGAACTGCCCAACTTAGATTTCTTCTGCCTCATATCACGTTGGCCCATTGCTCGCCTGTGGGTTGTTGTCGAGTTGCCAGAGTGGGTCAGGGACAAAGTTCCACGGTGTTCTCATCAACGGGTAGGTAAGTCCCCTAAGCTGTAAATGTTGGGTTTGCAACTGCAACACGCACAGCCCAGCTCCTGAACACTCCCAGATTTTTGAATGAACCTTGCCTGCACTCCGCTACTCGCAACTTGAAAGTGCTTGTCATTGGGATAGCAGCGATCTAGGTAAGGGAGGTTTTCTGAAGGGCTTGGTGGTTCCGTGCAAGAACTTCATGCATATGCCACAAGCCTTAAGATTGAGACCATGTTTTTCAATGCAGACCCCTGTATATGGGTTATTCTCAAAATGTTGAGTCCCTTTTGGCTATGGATGAAATGACCGCGCATGAAACTTATAGGGATACCAAAATGGGGCACTAATTTTGAGAACTGCCCACATGTTCCGGCCTTCCAACAGAAGTTACTTGCCACACCGGCCCTTAACCTGAACCCCCGTGCTCAGCTGCACAGGGAAGACGCACCCGAGCTGCATTTCGAAAGTGAGTGGTGCTTTACAAACTTAGTTCGTGAGGTAGTTGTAAAAACGATCCCCTATGGCGGTTTAAGAGTGAACATGGTTAGAACATTTGAGGTCTTGTAAAGGCTGACGTACCGCATCTCAGATAACGCTTCATGAGAGGAACTCCGTTGAAGGTATTTACGGTTTCGAAGATTGACATGGTCAGCTGTCCTTTCGTGGTGCGTTGTCATGCACCTATTGTAACTTCGGGCCTTCAAGCCAAATCCCTTCAGACTCTTGGCCCAATCACCTTGTTGCTGCTTGAACATAGCGAAGCAGTTGGATCCTCAAACCCACAAGCCCATACCAGAAGCCCCAAGCGCTGTGAACTCAAAGGGGTTATGTCGAGATCATGTAGGGTTCAGTGCTATTTCCCCAACTCCCAGTTCGGTTGCCCATGCCATGGGAACCTGGACCGTGTATGAAATCATTCCCTCATGTTCCTAGAAAAAAAGCATAAAATGCAACCCGGCCCAATGCCATTTTTGTGCACCCTAAACCTGAACCCTAACCCTATAACCTCTGCAAAGCCTCTACATTACCCCCGTGTGCAGAACACAGGCAAGTGCTTATTGCCGCCGTTGGCGGCGGCGCCTTCAGCTATCTCTTGGGCGGCCGCTATGAAGAGCTCAAGGCCTCAAACTCCACATTTGGGATTTTTGATCGACGGTCTACAGGGTTCAGATTTCCGGAAATTGAGAGTTTACCTAAGGCTGACTTGAGGACATCACCCACAAACTTTGGCCTTAAGGTCCATTAAGGTCCCAAATAGGAGCTTCCCAAAACATCCCGGCTTGTATTATGTTGTGGAAGCCATGTGGGGATTTCCCAAAATTAAGGGTACCATTTTGGGGGTCCATATAATAAGGACTATAGTTTTGGGGGGTCTATATTAGGGTCCCCCCTATTTTGGGAAACTACCATGTCATCCCCACGCCGTATGCAAGTCCCCAAGATGTGGATTGCAATCTGAGACAGTGCCGGATTTGCTTAAACAGGTGGTCTGAACGAGTGCCAATCATCATGGTCTTTTTGCAGGCGTCTCTGAGGTTTTGGGCTTAGTCCGTGTATTCAGGATATGGTAAAATGCAAGTTTTAGTTTTTGGCACTTGCTCTTGGATTGTAAGAACTTGAGATTCAAAAGCCCTAGCTAACCCTAAAAACCGAAATCTAATGTACCCTAAAGATTCGGGGCTGTTTGTTTTGCGTGGTTTTGGGTTTATTCGAACGCTTCAGATTTCATGGGTCATGGGAACCCTGAACCCATGTCCAACTCAGTGGGCCCAGCGAAGCAACAGGGATTTCGTTTTTCTCGTAAACACATTACTTTGGGTTTTGGGATTTAGGGTTGAGGGTTTAGGGTTGAGGAAACTCCTCAATACCAGTTGCCCATTCTGATGCCAAGCTTAACATCGGAACAAGAGCAGGACTGTTGCTACTGTAGTTCAACCCACGTCCGAGCGTATGCTTGGCCTAAGCGTGACTTGCACAAGTTAGCAACTTACCGTTTTTCGTCCAAATTCTGAAATGCAAGCCACCCCAACATCCGTACACTCCAACACCCGAACCCAAATCTCTATACTCCAAACTTTGAGCCCCGCAGAATTCCTAGACTTTACGCCGAAAACCCCGAATACCTAAGTGGACTGATTGTCTTGCAGGATGCATCCCTGGGCCCGGTGCAGAAAGAGAATCTCGGCAGCATAGTTCTTAATGCCATTCCCGCTAGCAGCACGGACTGTTGTGTCATCATTCGGGTCTTACAATGAACCTCCCTAAACACTTTGTGCAGGCTGAGTGAGAAATTTCGACGGCAGCCGCTTCGACTTCGGTCGTAATTAGTTATGATCCAACTGTAGTCTTCGTTGTTGAAATGTTAGTTGGGTGGTCGAACTTTGTTGTGAAGGCCCGGTGTCCATTGTGCTTGTCAAGAACACTCGTTCCATTCTGTGTAAAGTTGTTCGATCATGGCGTCTCCAGGAAAGCTTCTCGCGGGCCCCACGCAAGCCATAACCATACTGACTGGATGTGCCGTGACCCCATTGCATTCCGGCAATAAAGAATTCTGGCGGAAAGATGACCACCTCTAATTCTTTGACGTTGTGACATACGCTCTGAATTAAATAAAGGTATTGACACCCTAAAAGCTTTCGTCGCCGCCGCTCAAAGCTTGGAAGCCCTAAACACTAAACCGACTGACCCTCCCTAACTCTCTGGAGAGAGCACGGGCAGGCACATGCTGTTTGAGCCACGCCTCCAAGAATTCCCCTTGGGGACCCACAATGCCGAACGGTTCTTGAATTTCCGTTGCTCTGTAGCGACCTTGTTGGGCCTTGTTGCCTTGAGAGGTTTTAACGCATAGAGAGGCTTCTGAATGTATTTTCATTCAGTACAAACCCTAGGGGTCGACGTATGCTAGTAAAACCTACATTGGGCCCTGAAGTCTGTGAATATCACCTACATTGGGCTCTTTAGATCCCTAGGGATCAGCAGGGTCCATGCAGGTATATAGTATACACGTATAGGGCCGAAAAATGGACCGTTTGGGAAAAGCAGGTACCCCAGCATCACGGTGAATCCGCTGCCACGGATTCCAGACTGGGTCTTTTCGCCTGCAGGGCAGCTCTGTTGCATTGCAGGGCGGTTCAGAATAATGGGAATACTCGTAGCAATAGTAGAAATAGTAATGACAGTAAGAAAAATCAGCAATGGTAGTATTAGATCCAAGTAGTCATAGTGAAGATATTAAGTGTTTTCCGTCATCGCGTGTAGATTTGCTCTGTCCGTCGGGACGGGGGCTTGCCACGTTCTGCCAGCTGCTAGCATGGAGGAGGGGGTGATGTTGCCAGTGACTATCCAACTTATGCACATGTGTGAACCAGCTGATGTTTGATTTGCGCAATCAATTTTCAGACTTGGCAGAGGGGCGGAGCATGTTGCAACAACAGTTCGCCCGCACCGTCTGTGAGTTGGGAATGCAACAGGGCTGCAGTTCCTTAGCATTTGATACGAAATCGAATGGCATTACCTTCTTATGCAGGTTTGGTGTTGGGATATACCAGTGGACTTACACCGCAGAGGGCCGTGGATGTTCGCCAATTAATGTGGCCTTTGGGCCCAACCCCGTATCATTGGTTAAAAAAAGTGGAACTGCTTTGTGAAGCGAAAACCCATCCTATCATCCCACGACTAGTTTATAGTAAAGCGTTACCCTGCTTGTTACTTTGCCTACTGTGTTCTGATTACTGTTCTTGAATAGTCGCAATATCATGGATACTCCTGCCAGCCTCAGCAGCTAGTACTAAAGAACTCTCAACCCCAAAGCTTACCCTCAAACAATAGCTTCCATTTTCTTTTCACTATATCCTCGCATAATCCCTACGTTACCCTTATATAGCCCCTACAATCCCTGATGCCCTTGATTGTGGGATCCCCTCCCCCCCTGCTCTGCGCGTAACTGAGGCAGGTGGAAGCTGCCCACACTCTGCTCGTCAACGCTTGGGACCCATGGAGCATGGTAGGAAATGGCCGCTTGTCCGCCAAATTTCCACACAGTCCATGTGGGTATATAGTATATACTTAGGCCTTGCTATATAAGTATATACCGTAGACCTGCAACCTGCATGGACCCTTTGGGATTGGGGTTAGTCGTTGATTGAGAGCATTTATGTTGGGTTCAGGATTTGAAAAACTTGGATGCGATAGGCCCTTTTCTTCAGTGCCCATGGTACGAATTGGTAGTTTCTTGGTAGTTTGAAAGCAATCTCCCATGGGCGTGGCTACAGTGGCCTTTAGATGATCCCAAAAACTATATAACAGCCCTTTGCAATTTGTTTTCCTCTAGCCTTGTACCCTGAATAGTTAGCTGCTTGCATGCTAAGAGCCAGGAAGTTGAGAGGCAATGTTTTCTGACTGGTGTTTAGGGCTCAGAGTTCAGCATCTCCAGTCCAAGCATTTTCCTGTTGAGCAACGTTATCCAATAAGAGCAAACTGTCCACCCGCCCATTGGGTCCCACAACATTATGAAAACATTTAACTCATGAAACGGCGCCCCCTAAACTCCCATCCTAGACTCTAACCCGGAACTCTGAACTGTAAGCCTACCCCCTGATCCCCAGACTCTAAACCCTGAACCCTAAGCTCTAAGCCATGACCCTTAGACTCTAAGCCCTGAACCCTAAACTTTAAATGCCCAGTAAGGAGATGGGCCAATGCCCAGTAACTCCGTTAAGATCTAAAGTATAATATGTCAGAGGGTTTGGGGGTAGGACATTCCTGAAGCAGATGGACATTGACATGGAAACTGTTTCTTACCAGGATATAAAGGAATTTTTGCTAATTTTGTTAGTTAGAGAGATGCCAAATGCTTCTACCAGGTAATGCGGCCGACAACAGCCTAGACGGCTTCTTTGGAAGGACTTGCATGTATTTTAGCATGTCATAGCGTGCTGGAATGGTTTAGGTTCTAGGGTTAAAGCACAACAGGTTGGGACCTTTTCTTCAATCAAAACGACCCCACAAATGGTGATTCAAGGAGCAAGCGCTGACCCATTTCATCGTGTAATTTTCAGAAGTTGGCAAGCACAAGAAGCCCTCCGCTTCCATCGTGAAATTGCCTGAATGCAGTCGTCCCATTGAGGCAAAGACCCAAAACCTTGAAGTCACTATATTGGGTTATATTGGGGTTGTATTTGGATAATGGAAAAGAAAATGGAAACTATTACAAAACTGGGGTTATTATTTATATATATATATACTTTGGCAGTTCGTGAACCATTGTAGATGAGGCCCCTGATGTTTGCGCGAAAATCCCACCTCGCTTGCGGCAGACGCGCAAGTGGTGAATGATGTTACCACTGGATCACACTTCTAACGTCCGACAGTTCTTGCTGCAAAGATTTGGAAGTTCAGATTCACCCCTCCTTTGAGTAAGGAGAAGAAATCTCCAGACGGATGGTTCTCCAAATGAAGTTCCATATATGGGCTGAATGCAGTGCTGTCCTCTGGTAAGGACCCCTAAGGAGCTGCATGGTCTTCGCATGTTTGTGTGGAAGGTCCCGGGTTTCCTGTCTTCAAATGTGTGGATGTTCAAGATTTCCCCGTTGTTGAAAGCTGGCTGAGAGCAGCCAAAGCCAGGGCAATAGGAATACTGTTGAACCTCTGCGTTCCAGACAGCGTGCTCAAGAAAAGTCCTGGATTGCAGAAGCAATGCGTTGCAGGAGTACAGCTATGGCAGTGCTTTGCTGGCCCTTCACAAACCCTTTTCTTTCGACGCTTGGCTGACTCTCTGAGGAACTCATGAAGATGTGTGTCATTTCCGCCTTCCATCACAAAATTCGCAAGATGGTTGTTGAGTCATGCCATCCCGTCCTCGTGCCCGTTGTTTAATAGGATGGGATGGTCAATCCCAAACCTCCAGAAGGGTCAGAATGACAGCGAATGTTGATTACCAGCACAAATACCTCCATGAAGAGTCACATTAAAAACAGAAATTGGCAGTAGAAATGCAGGCTGCCCGTAGAAGATGGTGGTGACGGATGAATGGTGATGCTTTTTACTTGCATGCTGCACTGTTGTGAGAGCTTGCATTCTCCGTAGCTTCCTCCCACACCTCTTGAGCCCACCACCCTGAACGAATTAGAAAAAAAAGCTGGTCTGCAGCAGCCCCACGCTTTCAGGGACCCAAACAACGAGAAAATCTGCTATGTGGAAGTGGATCCAGACCGTCCTTCCACGTGCGGCACTGAGCTTGGGATGCGGAGTGGGCGTATGATTGATACTAGAACAGGGGAGACTCAACGCAAAACGCGCTTGCCGTACCAAGTAACTATGTAAAGTCCTGATGTTGATTGTGGGAACCCCTGGTACTTGACTGGTGAGTCCAAGACTTTGGTTGGCGATTTACTGAAAAGCCCTGGCAAAGGAGTGGCTACGGACTCGGAACTATTCAGCTAGAAGTGGAGCAGATGTCATTGTCATTCTTGGGTCCTGCAACTTCTAGAGGTGCCGCATTAGCAGCAATGCTGACCTTAAACCGAAGTAAGCTATGTGCACGTTTCGAGCCTGGTCGCGTTTACAGCTTTACGGTAGCAGGCAAAATCCTGATCAAGGATACGCCAACTGATGCTTGAAAGTCTTTCCAACCCGGCTGTAAGAGGCCAAACGAGAGACAGCCTTCAGGCAACCTCCTTTTGGGCGGTTCAGCGTTTAGACTAAGATGATGCATTCATTACGGCCGCCAAATTGTCGATTGCGTGGAAAGATGATTCCTCTCCCCATACATAACAACAAATAACAACCGCCCTTCTGACTCCAATGGTCTAGGCCAGGCTCTTGAGTAGTATTTTATTTGCGAATACTTTGGTACCCAATATAGAGTAAGATTGTATCCTCTTTTTTGGGGTAGTGTATTTTATGTAAGGGATATAACCTTACTAGGTTCAACCACCAAAAAGGCACTACTCTCTTGAGGAAGCATCCATGTGCAGCTGCCAGAGGTGAACGATTTCTTGCTTCTGCAAAGCGCTTTCCTGGAAGAACTGCCAGTGCAGGAGTCTGGCAGCTTGGCCACAACGCTCAGAGGAAGAGTTAGTTCGAAGGGTTCAGGCCGTAGGGCAACTACTGAAGTGTGGGAGCCACTCATACTTTCCCAAGTTTTCTCACAATCGCAGCATCGGGAATTAATCCATCAGTGGAACAACCTCCTAGCCCTTTCTTGAAGCCTTACTCATACAACCTTCCACTTCTGACGAATGTGAGGACCACGCTGGGAGTACAGAAGCAAGCACTTAGACGTTCAGAACCCATGATGAACATAGGACCGTTCCGCTTGCGACCCCTGTTTTGAGAAAATGCCCAATCCCTTCTCCCGAGAACCTGTCCGTTGTCCCTACAACTCCCTGAGGGAATTCCATTTTAAGGGATTCCGGCCAGTTTCCGTTTCATCTTCCGTGATCTTTTCCATTTGGGCCTCCATTACGGGGTATTTTCCCTGGATTCTACACCCTAGACCTAGACCCCATAAAGCCCTTAACCCAATATAACCCTAAACCCTACACCCCGTATAACCCCAGATGTTGCTGGCCAGGTCTGAGAGCCCTCGAGATGATTTGGGTTGGCCGTTGGGATATTTGAAGATGTTTCCTGGTTTCCTTAGTAATGGTTCCATCAGGACCCTTAAGCCCTTAACCCTAAAACCTAAACCCCTAAACCCTTAAACTCTAAACTTTTCGGACATTAACATGTCAAGGTGCTCCAAAGGCCAACCTAATGATAGTGGCTTGACGCTTCGCAGTCAGTGGGAAAATGCCCGCAGACAATGCCACAGTGGGGATATGTGGGGGGGTGCTCTAAAATTAGCGCTCCTTGTACTTGTAGGATCTTGTAGGGATTTGTAGGGGTCCCTATGAGAAAGAGTAGAGTATTTTAGCGTTTATCTTGGGGTCCCCCTGTTTTGAAAAACCAAAAATATTTTGTAGGGGTCATAGGAATTATGTGTGGGCTTTGCAGACATATTCATATATCTCTCCCAAAGCAGCATGATTTGGACTCCTGCATTATAGGGATGTACAGAGTTTACAGCTATTTTGTCCCGGCATTCTAGGGAGAATTCAGCGATATCATGAGGGGTGACCCTCGACTCTCGTGACCGTCCCATGGAACTTCCTTTTAGATGCTCTGAATACGTTCTATTTGGGTGTTCAGAATGCCTTTGCTTGAAGCATCATTCTGCAGTTATGATTATGGCAAGGTCCTACACATTCTGCAAGAGTTCAGAAAGGCTGTCAACTTGTCGGGCATCAAATCCATAGCTTTACACACAACTTGGCAACTTGGCTGATAGACTCTTTGGGGAGGCCCTTAGAGGCTTAGGGAGCCCCGGGATATATGGGGACTGCAGGCGATAATGGAAGAAGGCGTTGACCGCTGTCATGATCACTACTGATGTTTGTTGGTACACCTCCTCATCGTCCTGCTCACTCTGTGCACGCTTTCCAGTCCTGCGCAGGTACCGCCTGCAGCCAAAGAAGACCCGACTACCCCCTGCTCAGTTTTTCGAGGCTGCTGGGTCACGAAGAGATTGATGAGTTCCCAATATCATTGCATTACGACCTTTTCGACTTATAGAAAAACTTACCTAACAGTACATTCTTCTAAATACTAAGGTCGCTCTACTGCTCTCATGGAAGAGAGTGGTGGGAATTGGGAAGTTTTTACTTGGCGGGGCAAGGATGGCGAGGATCACAGGAAAAGGACTCCTGTTCTGATAGAATATTATTGTATAGTTTCCGTGTTCTTTTCCATTATCCCTATATCACCCCATATTACTCTACAACCCCAATGTAACCCCTGTATAACTCTCTATGTTCAGGGAAGAAAGGCCTTCCATACGCCATATGTGTTTGTAAACGAATCATGTGAATTTGGAGCCATGCTGGAGGTTGCCATGAAGATAAGCTAGCCACTGTTTCTGTGGCTATTTGCTGAAAGCAAGCTCTCCCAGCCGTGTGCACAGGCTTGCCGGCTGTTAGACGGAAATGAAAGAATCGACAAGTATAATGGAAGCTATGATTCTTGGGGGATGAAAGCCGGCCACTACATTGATCCCTTCCTCCATTTGCTACCAACCAGCAATTGCGTTTTGCTGCATTGAAGCTGCTCTTGTTAGCGTTTTGGAGGGTCACTGACACAGAAGGGCAAACTTCCCTAATTAAGTATTGTATGCCTGACGGGTAGAAAAAATACCACGTTGTCCCGAGACAGCTTCATACCCTTTGAGCCTGCGCCTGTCTATGCTCACACTGATAAAACGTGCTTTAGAGGCACATTTAGTGGCACATTTAGAAGAGGCCACATCAGGGGCTTGAAGGCTGATACAATGTGGGAGCCTTCGCCCAGATTCGAGAGACCACTGAAATCGCAGTGGAGACACCATTAATCCGCAAGGTCCCTAATGGCATCCCCATTTGACGAAACCCATGTTGTTCTTGGCCCCTTTGACCTAACATGGGCAGTTGCGGCCGTTCCTTCGTTCGGCTGTGCGCGGGCCCTACCACAGGTTTCCTGAAAGTATTTTCACGTGTAGCATGAGGCATATTTGGTCAGGAACATATCACAGAAAGCTACTCAGCTGTAGATGCATTATATAATCCTTATATAACCCCCATGAATCCCTGTAGTTTCCATTATCTTTTCCATTATCCCAATACAACCCCAGACCCCCAAAAGGATCTGAAAATTAGATCCCCTAGAACCATGGGGGGAATTATATAAAGATTATATAGGGGTTATAATGGGTCTATATAGGGGATCTAATTTTTGGATCCTCCCAGGGCCCTAAACCCTAAACCTTAAACCCTAAACCCTAAACCCCAGTATAACCCTCTAAATCCCATGGAGTTACAGGCTCCGGGTTGATAGGGTTCTTCTCCAGGGAGGTAGGGTTTAGGGTTTAGGGTTTAGGGTTTAGGGTCTCCATGCCGCTATAGGAGATGAAAGTCACCCTTTGGTGACGTTAAGGGGTGGTTTGGGCCTTGCAGCGGCTCGGGAGTATAAGTTGTATGCACGGAACCACCGTAAGTTACGAAGAGTTTTGTTCATTGAAGGACTGGAGTTATCAACAAAGCGTCCAACTGTCACAGCTTCAGAAGGGGTTGGGTCCCTATGCGCACCTGATTCAGTCATTTTTGTTTCAGCCAGAAGTGAGCCAAGATCTCATGTGCTGCCTATGAAACCTCAGTGTATGTGTCGTCTCTGAGGGTGTAACAGTTTCTGGGCTGGCTTCGGTATATTTAGATGTATCCCGTATTGCTTTCATAAGGACCCTGTATCTTAACATTTTTCGAAGGGCTCCAGTCCTCAGAGGGAAACAGATTTGTTAATGTACATTACTCCCCCTACAGCCTAGACCCCAATCCCCAAGCCCTAGGCGGCAGATTGTAGTTCCGCTATCCCTATATAACCTCTATATACTATCATCCCTATAACCCCTGTAGTTTCGATTGTTTTCCATTATCCCTATAGAAGCAAAGAAGGCTTGGCGCCTTGATCCCAGCTACCGCCATCGCATCGGGTCAGTTCCTTGTTGGCGAGGCTGCAGCTTAAGAAGTCCATGATGGAGAGAGGAAATCCGTTGTTTAAGGTGAAGCTTCCTCCCAGTTTCCGTGCCATGTTCCATTTTCTTGTCCATTGATGCGCCATCATGATATCCGTAAGACTCATACAAACGCCTTTCAATCCCTATACGACCCTTCATTGTGCTCCAGCCAAGGTATCAGAAACTGTCTCAGTTAGCGACTGAATCAGGCTTTCAACCTTTGGGGAAGTTCCTGTGGACCAGTATATATAGTTCCCCTTAAGTAGATAGTATACGGGCAGCTTGATATAATATACCCAAAACCATATTCTATCTACGTAAGGGGGACTATAAGTCTGCTACATGAACGGTGGAGGTTGTGAGGTGCGTTTAGGCCTTCTTGAATTTGAAGTTGCTTCTGGTGTGCTGGGGTTGTACAGTTCCACTTGCAGCTAGTCGTAGACCTTAACTTCTAAACTCCAGAACCCACCTGCCGGGTTCCTGAGTTTGGTATTCGAATTTGTCAAATTGTAACCGTTAGGATGGATGATGAGGCCTGTTTGGAGTGGAGAAGCTCTCCAAAAATGTACGCAGGCTTGCAGGCTGCAAGCGGAGGGTGTAGGGAAAGGCACGGAACCAAAACCCATGCAAACCCTACCTCCCTAAGCAGAGAACAACGCTGTAGGGTTTAGGGTTTAGGGTTTAGGGTTTATCATTTCATTACAGCTTTGCAGGCGGAGGTGCTTTTCAACTTCTTGCACTTTGGGGCTCTGTGGCCGGATGCCAAGCGGGTGCTCGGATCTATGCCCTGTGGGCCTTCAGAACGTCAGGGATACTTTGGCAGTATGAACACAACACGCCCTCGCACATATGAGCCATAGTCTAAACTCCTTAAAGGGGGTTATATAAGGGATCATATAGGGGACTACTATAGGGGTTATTAAGGGGGATACTGGGAGTTTAGACTATAGCTCATATTTGGGAAACCTGTCCGCTGAAGTTGAGCACTCTTCTCCTACACGCAATTTCAAACACCAGTCGGGAATCGCATTCAGCGGCCAGTTGCCTTTGTCGGTATCTTGAGTAAGGATCCCTGCATTCCCACGGTGGTGTCCAAGCCTTTGCGGCCCAATATAAGAGAGTAGTAACCCTATATAACCCCAATATATATCTCATAATCCCTAGATAAACCCAATATATATATATATAATTCTATACACACACCCTTTCTGTTGAACTGCAATAGCAGCATTCAACTGTATGCCGCTGCATCGCTCTACAAACAAGTCAAGCATGAGGCTACAATTCGTCAGGACAACCCCCCCAAAATTGATGACCTCAAGCCGTTCGTAGATCTGTGTTATGTACCAGTTTGCGTCGCCCATGGTTGAAGATTCACGGTCGCAACTTCATCTGCATTTCAAAAAGCTAGCCACAGATGCCAGCGACTTCCCTTGAATGCACAGCAAAAGAAGCGTGCCTCATCCAATATGTTTTCAGCAAGACGAGAAACCATGATGTTTGACTAGCCACAGATGCCAGCGACTTCCCTTGAATGCACAGCAAAAGAAGCGTGCCTCATCCAATATGTTTTCAGCAAGACGAGAAACCATGATGTTTGACGATTGACGTGTTCTGCGCACCTCTGCTGGGGAAGGACAACTGCAAAGACCTCTTGTTGCACATAGCCACCCAGACTCGCTCAGCATAAGTTGAAAATGTGTTTATTGGGGGAAGGAAAGATCATCCTAATTCAGGCAGACTGTTGGGTTTTTGACCCATGACTTTGGGGGTGGAGAAGTGTTACATGCCCAAAAGATCCATGCAGGTATATATTATATACTTCTAGGGCCCAAGTATATACCATATACCTACGTGGCCCCTTTGGGATGTTGGGCCCTAAACCCTAAACCCTAAACCCTGGTTCTCTTGCCATTTTCTGGCCCAGGTTGATGCCGAAGCTTGTGGCCCCCGTGCTTCTCCTGACCTTGTGGGCAGTACTCCGACTGGAGAGCAGCCGGCCCCGGGGGGGGAGATGGGTTTAGGGTTTAAAGCTCAGGGAGGGAGTGGCGTTTATGAAGGGATTCTACTGGGAACCCCAAACCGGGAA
>CAJNIZ010044386.1:0-24014 GCA_905231905.1 Symbiodinium pilosum
ATCCTAAGCCCCGAACCTTAAAATCCAAAACCATTGAGTTCCCAGGATCTAATTCTAGTAACCTAAACCCTTATGTCCCAAAAACCCTAAGTTCCATAAGCCTGAAGCCCCGAACCCCAAATCCGGGTTTAGGGTTTAGGGTTGGGGTAATTCCAAACCCTCAATCCTGAATGCTATGCCTGAAGCTCAAAACCCTAAGTCCTAGAAAGCCTAAACCAAAAGCTGTGAATCCTGAATCTTAAGTCCTAAGCATTAACCCCCAAAACCCTGAACCTCGAAATCCTATGCCCCATTCTACCCCAAGCCCTAAATTCCCATCCGCCCTTGGTCCTAAAACCCTACAATCCTAAACCCCCTTACACCCTAAGCCCGAAATAATAGTTTCCATTTAATTTTCCATTATCCCCATATAACCCCAATATAACCTTAAACCCTAAACCCTAAACCCCTAAACCCCTAAACCCTAAACCCCTAAACCCTAAACCCCTAAACCCTAAACCCCTAAACCCTAAACCCTTACCCCCCCCTCATCCTAAGGATTGTGGGCGCGGGCATGTCCTATGCCTTCGGATCCCTAGGCCAGACACGGCGGCGCTTGGTGCTGAAGCCCAAGATGAAGGACTTGGAGACTTGGTTTAGGTTTCAGTGTTTAGGGTTTAGGGTTTAAGGGTTTAAGGGTTTAAGGTTTAGGGTTTAGGGTTCAGTGTTTAGGATTAGGGTTTAGGGTTAGGGTTTAGGGTTTAGGTTTTAGAATTAAGGTACAGGACTTAGAGTTTAGGGTCAAGGGCTCAGGGTTTATAGAGTATGTACCCTGGATGGAGGAGATCTTGCACCACTTAGGATCGTTATTCCTGGTGACTATAAAGGCCGGGGGCGGCATAGAAGGATGATGGGGAGACCTATGGAAAAGAAGATGAACAATGAAAAGCAAGATGGGATTATATAGGAGTTTATAGGGATCAGGGCTAGGTCTGAGAAAGCCCAGGTTATGACCAGGCAATATCCAAAAGTCCGCTCTACCGATTTTTGTAGCTCACACTAGTTGCTTCGTAATTCACCTACCTAAGAGGTTCTTGGGTACGGAGGTTCAGGGGGGTTGGAGTTGGGAAGGTTGAGGATTTGGGGTGTTGAGTGATTGGCAGGGTTTGCAGGGTTCAGGACGTCTAGGAATTGGGCACCATTTCATGTATTGGTGACGTGGCTCTGTATTCAAGCTGGCCGGCTTTCTCTTCGAAATCTGTAAGTCGTCAGGTGCTGTGTGGATGTGGTTGCTGCTCCTGAGCACAACTCTAGTCACAAACCTCTCATAGGGCATGAGACTTCTTGAAGCTGAGCATTGTGGCGGGGCCATGTAGCACGTTCACCAGTTCAAGAAATCTCTAAGAAAGAATGTAGACCCGTGATCAGGATCCCTATTCTAATCCCCAATCAGGGGAGGGGGTTTATTAGCGCCGAAGACTGCATACCTAGACCCATACTCTGAAGAAAGGTTGTTCCAGAGTTCCTTCCAGTGGTATTTCGGCTACAACACAGGGTAGTCAGGGCGTCTTTACATCCCTTCAGAGTAGGTCTGCAGGCGATACTGTCAAGCTTGACTTACATGTACAGGGGGAATATGGGGGTCATAGGGGCATGTAAGGTACATAGGGGCTATGTAGGGGTTAGGGGTATATAGGGGTGTATGGGGTTGTTGTCAACGGGAGTTTCTCAACATTAATGTTCCTCACATTTTCAAAACAAGGAGCCCCACAATCTCAGCACGATGCCCGTACCCCAGACGGCAAGGGGGGTTGCACTGAAGGATGTTTCGAAGCTTTCATGGTACATAACGCACCCTGAAGGCTAGCCGACAGCCTGAAGCTTAAGCCCTGGACCATTAAACTATTTCAATATTTCCATTTTCTTTTCCATTATCCCAATATAACCCCAATATAACTCCAACATATACCCCATTATATAGTAGTTTCCATATTCCTTTCCATTATCCCAATATTATAGGGTTGAGTAAACCTCAAGTGACAAAGCTACAGCTTGGATACTGCCCTCAGCCAGTAGCACTTGGATGATGCTTATATTCCGATTCTAAACAGCCTTCAACTCGACATCCATCATAAACTGTACCTGGTGAGGGCTGGGGGCCGTTTAAACCCTAAGTTCTAGACCCTAATTTTTAACCCTTAGCCCATCCGCTTTGGATTCTGATCTCAGGGCTCCCTGGTCACCAACTGAAGACCGCGCTGGCACTGGCACCACTGGGCTCTAACATTGGGGATGACATCAGATATGTTTAGGCTTGCGTGAGCTAGTGTTTATTGTACATATTGTAGGGGTCCCGTAGAACTGTTCGTGAATGTATGTGTGGAGTGGTGATTTAGCGGAGGTCAGAAATGAAATCCCTCTTAGATAGAGTATATATATATATATAATCTTCTATTCATATACATATATATATGTATATATACAAGTATATAGAGATAGGGGCTTTACAGATCATGTCAAGATGTTTCAACAAAGTTCCACATTTCCCGATCCTGAGAGTTACTAATAGAGTTTTAGGGCCCAACTACCATTCATATTATAGTACTTGAGCCCTAAAGCCCTATTATGTAATTATTTGGGTCCTTGGGCCCCTGGATCGGGTTGATCGTGTACCCTCAGCCAAGTCTCTGTGTGTTGAACGGTCGCCCTGAGATGTGAGGTCCAGTTGTGCATGGGACCCACACGCAGCTCATTCAACAAGAGGATGGGCTGCATGCGTAGGCGGGCGGGTCAGAGGAATCACAGTGGTGTGGCTTGAGTCCCACAGAGGACAGTTGTTGCCACCTTTTTTTTCAAGGCATGATGCAGGTAACACCTGCATTACGCCCATGATGTTGAAGATTAATTACTGGCATTGAGCACGGCTCCAGTGAGGTCTGCTACTATAACCGCCTTCATCTGAACGGAAAGCAGTCAAATGAAGACCTTTCTGGCTCGCAATTTCTGCACATTTCCATGTGCATGCAATTCGTACTTCGGCCAGGACTGCTGAAGCCGTAGGACAGGAAGGCCGTGATTTTCAAACAATTCCCGGGCCCCAATCCTTTCTCCAACAGCCTAATCAAGCAAGAATCATGCAGGGCCCCTGAATACACCAGCTATGGATGCTTTGGATATTGCCACGCACTCAGTAGCAGTTGGGCAACAAAGCCTCAACATATTGCCACCTAAACCCTAAGCCTTCCGGAAATGAGGGGCTCCTTTTGGGCAGTCCCCATAACAGAGATCATATTGTATTGGGGTCTATTATGGGCCCCCTTTTCTGCAAACTACCATTTGTAGATGCCTAATCACATGCGTGTGTCATGTTACGTCACCCTTGCTTTTGTAGCCTTGCGTTTTGGTAGGAAATACTTAGAATGGGGGCTTGGAGCATCCTATGCTACCATTCTGTGCAGGCCATCAGGGCAGAATATGGACAATTATTCAGTGTCAAGGTTCTGCAAGGACTGTCACAGCGCTGCCCTTCTACGGTTTAAGTCAGAGGTTTCAGATCTTTTGCAGACTTCAATAGACATTAAACAACACAAAAATTGGGACCCGTGCAGCAACTGCGGTACATTCAGTACGTGGCGATGGTTTTGAATCCATCGCAGCCTGCACAAGGATGCAGGCAGAAATGCCACCTATAAGGTTCTTGAAAATAGTCTTTAATTTCTGTTACCTAGAATCCTGATATTTAGCTGAAATTGTAATTTCTACTGGGGTTCCAAATCCCTTAGAGCCACCTTGAGGGGTCAAGGTTGTCTGACATGTAGCTGTCTAGCATGCGCATTCCAAGTCTGGAGAGTACGTGAGCGAATTTTGATGTGCCTCTAATTGTCCGTACGCGCTTTTGGCAACAGAATGTTGGCATGTGCCTGGTTCCCCTGTGATCACTCCAGTCCCCGTCCAAATATTTGGGGTATAATATCAGGCAGTTTCCTTTTTGCACATGCCCTCTTCTCGGAACACAAAAGTTGGGCAAACCTCGGCATGGGTTGCATGGTGTCCATATATAACACACTGAACTGTAAGCACATGGTTGTTCAGGCTCCCTGGCATGGTCAGATTGCACAGAACCTTGTTGTTTAGGGTTTAGGTTTTAGGTTTTAGGGTGCAGCTTTTTGATTTCAGGCTGCAAGAGGGGCGAAACCAAACACTGCTGGTGTAGTGCAAATTCATGAATAACTGCGAATGTTATTCTAGAGTATCTAATCTAGTGGGTATATATGTATCTACACATCTCAAGACCTTTTTGTGATTTATTCAATACTCACAGAACAATGAGATTTTCGGCATTTTAGGCATGCAGGGTCTTGCTTTATGGCTTTGGGCGTGAGATCCTTGAGGTGACACATTCTCAGTTTAATCAATGAGGGGATTTTGGGAGCCGCAACCCTTCCAACAGTTGGGACCAGATAAAGTTATCATATGACTTCAGGGTTCTTATTGTTTGGGTTGGGCTTACCAAAATCCTCTTATAAGTCATGGCTCAGTTCTGCGGAGCTGAGCCATTCAACTCCCACTGAGGGAGGAGCTCTTCAGCTCAAATTGCGCGACAGCCCGGGATTCTGCGATCCATCTATGTATGTCTTCCCCCTAAGCCCTCAAAACCCTAAGGCTCCGAATAGCCCAATGAAGGTATTATGTGTAGACATGAAGGTCCAAGGCAGGTACAGACATAAGTTTTGGAGCCCATCACACAAACCAAAGCATGCCCATTCCGTACAACCCAAAAACTCTCATCCAAATCCTACCAGCAGAATGAGCTTTGATCTGGTTGGGGGGCTAAGATCCCTGAGTCTCTGCAGGGATCCAGAAAGTAGGCGTGCCCTCATAAGTCTTAGATCCACATTGAGGGTTATAGCCGGTTATAGAGGTCTCCCAACTAGATGTGCTAAGAATACATTCCTTATGAGCAAATCCTGACAACAGTCTATTGATCACTCAAAATCTAATGTACGCTTGCCTGTGGTAGCGCAGGCACAGAATTTCGGCTTCCGCTTTCCTTTCTGCGAAAAAAAAATATTCTGAGGGTCTAGATGTGCGACTATCCGTGTTCTAACATTCCAGGTATAATATCTGTCTCTGGTAGGCTTTGTAAAGGAAAGCACATTCTCAGTTGGAAATACAAGTGCAGCTCCCGAGGTCTGATACTCTTGAGGCAGACCCCTTTTTCAATGCCCGCTCCTTCACCGGAGGCAATGTCAAGTGGGGGAGCTACCAAAGAGGGAGCAGTTCATGGTCTGGTATCAGCTCGCCTGTGATTTCACCCTTACATTTTTTCCTCCGATGTCAGTCTCGTGAATTCATTCATTCCCAAGATCGATATAGAAATGCCAGGTATATACAACGCCCTAAACCTAAAGCCTAAAACCCTGACTTCTAAACCCCTAAACCCTAAAAACTTTAATCTCCCCCTGGTAACTCCTATTCCACAGCTGTGCTTAGCTCAAGGTCTGGACCTCCTCAACGGTTAGAACCAAAAGCGCGGAGAGCTCGTGTAGGGAAGATGGGAATACGATCCATGTATAATATCCCTGTAGAATATTGGGTTCAGGGTTAGGTAGGGAATGAGGGGTATAGTCCCTATGTAGTTCCCATATACCATATTCCCATATTCCCTACTATGCACCAGTAAGCAGACCATGTGGGTTTGGCTATATTGCGAGGAAGCAGGGCTCGTCCATGCACCAAGTGTTTTACCATGGTTTAGGCTTTTGGGTTCAATGTTGGTGGTGGTAGGCCCCCTTCGGGTTGGGAAAAGGAATCCTTAGAGCATACTCTAGCTCATAAATAAGCTGCTTCTACACCCTGAGCTTCTCCATGTACAGTGCCGTGGTGTTTGAATGGTGAAGTACTGCATGCATTCAGCCATACTGTGACACTGCACTACTGCAAACGATGTTGCAGTTTGTGCCACTGCTTCTTTTCTGACTTGCTCTTAGTAGCTAAACATCATCCAGGATTTGGTGCTGCTCCGAAGAACAACTCGTCCTAGATCTCCACCCCAACAGCAGACACGTAGATCTGAGAGAATCGAAACTTTCTGTTAAGGCAGGTACGGGTTTAGGTCTTATGTAGTTGCGTAGAGGTTATACTGGGCTTGTGTAAGGAGCACAAAGGGTTTGGTGCTATGGCCCGAATGCTGGAGAATGAAAATGGAAAAGACCATTGAACATGACATAGAAAGTAGGCTGTATATAGGGGCTTACAGGGAAAATTGCCGATATCATGGTTCTAGAACCCTTGTAAATTTATGCTACACGACTGCAAACAGAACCCACCATGGTGTTGGTGATTTTTTGGTCCCCTACACTTCCCATGTACATGCCCCTATCAAAACCCACTTTCCAATTCACTTCCATGTTCTTTTGCATTTGATGTTGCATTACTATTACCGTTAGCCTCTAGAGAGCCCCAATATAGTGTCAAGTCGTTCGCTTCGCATCTTCAATTGCAGCCAGCCTTGCGGGTTCCAATAGCTAACACTTACGAGACCCATTCCCTGCCCGTAATCACACCCTCCCAGAGTGTCGGGTTTACACCCCACCCCCTCATGATTGCCCATTCCAAGCCCCAAGCCTGGAGCCCTTAAACTTCAACCCAAGAAAAACAACGCCCCGCGTGCCAGGTACAACACGCAGACGCAGAAAAAGGTAACCATAGTGGGCAAGGCCATAGGGTTCCCTAAGGGTCCGAGTACCTAATCAGGTCAGCTTAAAGGGTTCTAGGAAGAAATCTGCAGGAGTACATAGGGTTATGCGAGGCCTTCGGGTTGAGGATTCCAAGTACCCAAAAACTGAGTACTTGGGATTTGGGTAACGCTGTAGCCTATAGCAATTGCAGTGCAGGTCTTGGGGGGACGTAGATGATTGGTAGGTACTCGAACCCTTCGGGTTCAGGGTTTTAGCTTTTCTTAGGGTTCAGGATTTGGGGAATTCTCCGTCTTCATTGGAAGACTTGACTGGACGTAGTAGCGGTGAGATTTTACTGTTACGGCACTCAAGTGTGCAAAGGGCTCAGGGTCTGGTAGTGGAAGGTTTAGGGCTTAGGGTTTAGGGCTACCGATCTTAAAATACAATTGCAGAATCAGTTTTAAAGAACATATACGGTACATATATATATATAATGTGGAGACTGATGTCATATAAGTCTTTATACTTTCTACGCAGTTTCACAATGTTGTGATTGAAAATTCCTGGTATAGTTCTGGTGTAGGGATACCACAACCAGAACCTAGATGATGTTGGTGATTCTTCAAGACCCTACAATCCCCATAAGTCCTTATCTAAACACAGGTTCCATTTCATTTTCCGTCTTCTTTAACCTGTCTATATTCTCCGTTATTCATATACGGCCTTGAACCCTAAACCCTAAGCAACCATGAACAGCCTGGCTACATCCGACCAGAGAGCAAACTGGCCTGACACAAGCTTTTAGGGGTTTCCTAAGCTTGGGTTTAGGGTGAGGCTAAAACCCCTGTTACAATTTCCTGGGATACTGCAAACAGAAGATTCCCCCCCAAAGGGGTACCTGGAGGTTTTGGGTAGTTATAACTCACATGTAACCCTACGAAGTCCCATAAAATGGTACAAGCTGCAAGTAGAGGGACGCTTCGCTGAAAAGCCTCCCGGTGTCGCCTCCATGCAGCCTTAAGGAATCGAATTTCAGTTTCAGAATGAGCTAGAGCCTAAGCTCCTTAAACTGAGTCACATAGGGCACTATATAGGGGAGGAGTATAGGGGTTATTGAGGGGGATACTCGGAGTTTAGATTATGGCTTGCATGAAATTCTTAATGCCAACTGATATGGCCGGGGGGGCTCCAAAATTTACAGGCGCCTTTCTGGGGGGGAGCCATGATAAGGGTTATAGTCATAGCATGTCAGGGTTTATGTGGGCTTGCTCCATCTATGGAAGCTACCATATCCTGAATCCTATACAAGCCCAGCTTTCATTAGAGTTTCCGTACTGTTTGCAATTGAGTCTCCATTATTTAAATCCAAGCCCTCAAACTTAAATCACAATTTCCTGTTGTTTCACGTTCTTTTCCATGTGACCCTCCATTATGACTACCACGTACCACATAGAAACGAATCCATCATCACCCTGGGGCCAGTCAAAGACGTCCAAAGATGCTGTGACGGATGCCCAGTGCAGCTCTCAGTGATCTTTGAGATTTTAGCAAGGGACTTTAGGAGGGACCCCTACAAGGGACCCCTAATCCCATTACCTCATATAACCCTTATACAGGCCTTATATACCCCCTATATAACCAGGTAGTACCCATATTACTCCCAAGGGTCCCCAGTAAGGGTCCCAACCCTAAACCCTTGAGATTTTCAGCGGCTTATCTTCGCTGGGGATCCTAGTCTAAAAGCAATATTTTCTTTAGTTTTGAGAGTATGTGTGTGTATGTATATATATATATATACACATTAACTCTGCGGCCTAATGTCTATAGATTATATATACACACACATATATATATATATACGCATAAACTTCTGGGCCTAAAGTCTATAGATGATTATCTGCCTTGGGCTTCCGGGATCCTTATGTTTAAACAATCTAACTCTAAGGGGCCAAGTACCCAGTAGTTGAGTACTTGGGGATTTGGTGCCAGGAATTGCGGTACAGGGTTTGGGGATGTATCGGAAAGTTGGGTACTTGGACCCTTGGGGTATGTTGAGGTTTCAGGATATGATCAGATGAATGCCAAGCTACTTGAACCTCAAACTGCAAAGCCCAAACCGTCTTGCGTAGCAATGGGGAGGGGCCCAAAACATACCCCACATTATATTATACGGCCTTGTATTATAAGCACCCAAAGAAGGGACCCCTGCTTTTAGCAAACCTGCATATACTTCTACAAACCGAGATACCCCGCAAAGTGGAGCGGTACAGCCCTTCACAGCTGGCGAGGTGGGATCCATTGTCGGAAGACTATCTCCTTGTGGCCTTTGCAGCATCTGACTCAGCTGCATGTGAGCTAATCCGTTGCCCTCGTATTAAATGAGCTATGGTCTAAACTCCTTAAAGGGGTTATACAGGGGATTATATACGGGAGTGTTACAGGGGTTATTAAGGGGGATACTAGGAGTTTAGACTACAGCTCAAATGAATCTGGAATTCTGGGGAACCCGTATTTCCTGTTTTCCGGAGTGTAATCCTAGGGGGAAGGGATTACTGGTTACCAAGGGACCGTGACGTGTGGTTTCAGGCGTCTCTTTGGTAGTCTAGTGTAGCCCCTAATATATCCCCTACTACGAATCCATGTCCATTATTTCTAGAGGAAATTGACTGTAGCTCATGTGAGCCGTGTCAGAGTTTTTGGCCAGACGGAAGCATCACTTCAAATAGAGGCGCGGAATTCAAACAAAAATACTCTTTGCTTTTTGCGGTACACGATTCTTCGGTTACACTTTTCCAGTGCTGCACCTTGCGGGACACTATTCCAAAACCCTAAACCCTAAACCCTAACCCTAAACCTTTCAACCTGAACTCTAGAAATCCGCCTAGGATGGCTCGCTGACGCTGTTTGATGCGAGCAAGCAGACAGAGGCACAGCACAATTTGCCCTAAAGAGCTTCTGAGATGGGGTTATGGGATTGTCCGTTTCGAGTTTGGGTGTTCTGCGCGCAGGAGCTACAATTTCCGCGAGGCTATGCGTTCAGGGTCCAATTTTGGTCCGGACTAGATTAGAGCCATGTATTGGAGGGTTGCGGGTACAGTTGAAGGTTCTTGAGCGGCGGCCGCTCTTTGAAGGTGTCGCTACATTTGAGCCATGCCGCGCAACATGAAGGCCTTGAAGGTTGAGCACCTCTACCCCAGAACTTTGGACGAGTTGGCCTTTGGGTTGTATTCATAAGCAACCTATATACTATTATTATGCAATTGGCTCCAAGGGCTAACCAAGCTACTGAAGCCCCACGAGTTTTGGGTGCACTACGGGATGCAGATGACGATGCAATGTTGTTTGGCTTTTGGAAGTCTTGCCGTAGAGTTGAAGATCTAACCTCTATCAGGGCCTAAGTACGCACTATCAGGGGCCATGTATCCCCAAGTAAGTGTACTAGGAGGGTCTTGGTAGAAGGATGAATGCACTCCCTTTACAATGAGAGTATTCGAGGTCTCTGCTTAGGTCCGAGATTCACAGTCCCTCTCTCCCCCTCAAGTAGATAGAATCTGGGGTTTATGGGGACATTATTATGATATTGGAATATTTATTCCATATTCTATCTACATAAGGGAGACCATAGGTACAAAGAAGCCCTGTAGCTTCTGCAGCCAAAAAGCCAGACGGACTGATGCCTTGAAGTTGACATGGTCCGGCCTTCTGAACCCTTACATGTAGATCTGCAAACACAAAGTGCGAAAGACCAAGTCCTTGGGACGACATCTTACCCAAGTCATCCAAAGGACCCCTTAGAGTATCCAGAGCTTCAAGGAGCTAAGGTCTTACTTGGCAACGGACCACAAGCCCAACTCCCCGCGAGTATCCCTCTTTCCCATACTTCTCTCGTTTCACAAAGCCGGCACACCGGCACGTCTCAACTGGTCCCTACTGTGCCCGCTCAAGAAATAGTTCGCCTTACGAATCGCATAAGCTCTACACAGACCTTGAATTCGCTGGCCTTTTCATTCTGCTTGCCTGGCAGATACACAGCTTCGAGAAGCAATCGCAGGCTGTAAAGAGTCTTGCCTGGGTGATAGCCTGAGATTGCAGATTCTGGAGCTGGGCCGGGGAGGGCAGGGTTGGGATAGGCCAGAGAGAAGTGCGAAACGGCCCACCATGTCATAAAGGCAGCGTTACCTGGCACATGCGATCCCTTGGTTAGGCTGTGATGTAAGTAATAACAGTAATAGTCACAATAAAAGTATGAATATTAACCATCGCAAGGGTAATAATAATGATGGTCATAACATAGGTATTATAATGATACACCTAAAAATAGCAAGAGTAATAGTAACAAGGCCATGTGCCAGACTTTCTCAGGGCTTCGACTCTCTTTGGATGGCTTACAGATTTTTACGGGGAAGGGCTCCGGCCTGATTTTCTCTTTATTTACTGATGGTTACGGTTTAGGGTTTAGGGTTTAGGGGAGAGTGGGGTGGGGGAGCGGATCTTTAGAGCAATCTCTATGTAATTCCAGGTATATATATATATATATCCCTACAACAGTCCTGATATTCACTCCTCTTGCTCCAGAACACAAAAAAGAAAGTCGCTGACAAATCTCTGGCATCTAGAGTTCAGTTCAGTGCTTAGGATTTAGCAGTGTGGCTCCAGATACTTGTCCGCCACAGGTCAGGCAATCATGTCCCCCTATGTAAGAGTAGTAGACACATGGATTTCTGGGTTTGCCGGAATCCATTGGTAGTTTCCCAAAACTAGGGGGACCCCAATATAGACCCCAATATACTATAGTCCTTATTATAGGGGCCCCCAAAGAGGTACCCCTAATTTTGGGGAAAATCCCCATTATCGCGGCCTAGTTTACTATAAAATGGTCAACTTCATCACTTGAAATGCTCTTCTAACAGCTCTTACTTAATCATTCTTACACCGGAAGAGATTGAAAATGACAGGAACAATAGCAGTAATAGCAACAAGAACAGGAATGAGAAGTAAGATAACGATGGTTGGTATTTGTGATAAGCCTAAACGATGCACCGAGGCCAAAGCTCAGCCAGGCAACTTTGTGTCAGCCACCGACCGCGTGGGCGTGCACACGGCGGAAGTTGAAACGTAGTTCGCTAAGGAATTCGGCCAGTTGAGGGGTGGGTGTTGTAGGGGATGTTCAGAGTGACCGCCACATTTTTTTGAGGCAGACCGCGGTACACATGCTACATGTTTGAGACACTTCGGTTTGGGGTGAAAAGCTCGAGGACAGCGGCATGGTGTTAATGTGATGGCTCAGGAAAAGTGCTTAGCAAGCGAGGAAGCCTTAAGTAGATTGAATTCACGCAGCAAGCATCACTATCAAATAAAGGAGGGTCATAATCAATAATCTCTAGCTCATATCAACCCAAGGAGAAGCAGAACTCTGTCCGCTTACGGATCATGATAAGTCCAGCAGAGGTCTGCCAAATCCAGGCGACATCCCACCATCAAAGCTTCAGCAACACCGTCAGCGCATAGGGTGCTTGGTAGAGGTTTCAGTTGTTCAAATGTTGTTTTTGCCAGTTGGTTTTCCGCTATATGGCTTGTATGAAGCATCCTCCTGCTCAGGTGAGTAGTCACACAAGTACCCTAAGAGGCCAACAGAGTCCTGCAAATAAAGCAACTTGGAGTGTCATGAACAAGGGTGAAGTCCAACAGCAGAAGAGCCAAGTATGACCTTTTTATGTATCCTCTTCGAACATTTCAAGCATAGCGTGCAATTTCCTCTTTGCCTGCCAAGTGTTCTGACTATCGCTGATACATATGTTTATCTCTTCTCGTCACATGTTTGTCAATGCTAAGATGTTTATTCCTTGACAGCAGTTTGCACTTTGTTCACCACTAGTCAGGGAAAAGAATTTGTAATCTACCACATGAATATTCGTCAAGGTGGGTCTGCCCCATCCTTCAAACATTCCAACGCTCATGGTAAGTATTCCCCTGAAGCAAAGGACCCTTACTCCTTTTGATTCAGGGCTCCGTTAGCCGTCAGCTTCATGGCATTGACAGGAAACATCCAAGACGCACAACAAATCTTGAACACTCGGTGACCACTAACTCATGTATCATGCAGGGTCTATATGGGGATTGTATTCCCGTGTTCCCTACAAAGAACCTGTAAGCTATTATAAGTAGCACTACCACGATGGCTACCATTGAGTTATTCTCTGTAGTAGTATTATCGTCATTTTTCCTCGTCCTCCACCACGAGTACTACTACTGCCAGTGCTAGTACTATTTGTACTAGTACTACTTCCACTAACAGCATAGTTATCTACGCCTAACCCATCCGCTGCCAGTTGTTGAAGCTCTGGAATGTTTCACAGCGATCTCCCATGAGCCAGATCAGGGCGCCTCGGACAACATAATGGGTTGCTGTTCAGGGATTTATACTCCCCAGTAAAGATGGAATCTGGGATATATGGGGATCTCATTATGGTTATGGGGAGGTCCATATTCGATCTACTAAAGGAGGACTTGAGTTCAGATACACTTACAGAGAGCCCCTGCTAGTTGCAATGTATACATATTCTGGTAAGTTAGCTGAAGTTACTTAATGGCAACCCAGCACGGTGTCAGAGAGTTTAGGGATTTCGGTTCTGGTGCACTCACGGGTTTCTCTGCAGTTCCTTTTAGGGCTTGTTGATTTGTGGTATGGGCTTGAGCATACCACCTGAAAAGGAACTACGCATAAGCCCTGGGGTAGGGCGCAAAAATGACCCAAAAAGATGGGATGTGTCATATATCTTCTGCACTATGTAAGCAATGCGGACTCTAAGTATCAGGCTGATGCATCTTTTACCTTGGCTTGGGCGTTTACAAGTACCCAACTAATGGGAAACTAAAAAAATGTCACCTGGATGGTTTCTTTGTGGCTTTTGGTACCTATAGACCTAGAACCCTAAGATTTGGGTACTTGGACCCTTAAGGAAGTCAGGGGTCAGTTCTAGAGACACACAGTTTGGCAAGATGGAGACTACCAAGCATTATGCTAAGGTATGCGCAGGGCATAGATAAACAGATGTCTGAGGAGGCATTTAGCGCCTCAGAGTAGTGTATCGTGTTTTTGGCGGGGGTGACTCCCCAAGTACATTTAATGTGGACCTTGAATCGCAGACGGCTATCGTCAATAGGATGTGTTTCCGAATCAAGGACTTGCCTTCCGTGAGGCTGATTGGAGTGAAGCATAGGGGGGTACGTAGTGCGTGGGGAGGTGGTAAGGGAACCTATGACCGACCAAGCTGTTCCAATCCGAACTTGAAATGGCCTGCCTCAATACTTGAGGCCTGATTGATCCGTGATTGGCATACGGCATTCATCTGAGTCAACTACTGCGTGTTCAGTACATCATCAGGGCAGCTCCTAGGATGTTTGTTATGGAGGCCGTGCTGGGGCTGACAATAACATGTCTTCAGCACAGAGCGGCGGGCATATGAGCCCTTATGATTGTATGGAAGGTGTGGATAAGGAGACCCCTATAGTTTCCTTGCGTTCCCCGAAGATCTTCCAGGTTGGCACTAGCGGCGTCCTTTGCGTCAAGGCCACGACTGCTGAGGTTCTAAGAGCTTTCCGATGCATAGGGCAGATCTTCCAAAACATCCCTGGTAGACTACCTTGCGGGGATGTCCGCTGTATTTTGTTGCAATCCCCTATCTAATACCTTTACGTTCCCATATGGTCTTATGCTTACAAGGACTTTACCTTGTTGGGGGTTCACAAGGTCTCCAACTTTGACAAATGCCAACAAGCCTGCCCATCTTGGGCATTTAATCTTCAAGGCCCTAGGATTCAGCGCTCAGACAAGTTAACCCCAATCCCATCATTCAGAATCAACCGCAAAACAAAATGAGAAATGACATGGAAACTGTTTATGACGTTTCATGAACACGCAATGCTTTTTGAAGAGGCAAAAGGAGGTTCCAGCAGGAAAGGCACCAAACATGATCTACCAGTTGGCTTTCAAACGCCGGACCATGGCTCAAGTCAGAGGGGAGGTGTTTTCCTAGAAGAATATCAGTGCTCTCTTCGGAGAGGGCAAGAGTACAGACTCTGAATACAGAACAGGGTTTTTGTTCAAGTCATTCTTGTTGGCAGGTGTTGTTTCATGGTTCATGGTTAAAGCCCTAAGCCCTAAACTCTAAACCCTAATCCTTGCACCCTGAACCCTAAACCCTGTTTTTCGGATACCCTGCATGTGCCAGTGAGCAACCACCTGGTACCTTACAGCCTTACGTGGCTTTCGCATGTTCAGGGTTTAGGGTTCAGGGTTTAGGGTATGGGGAGGCAAGCTGTTTTGAATCGGGTTTCTGCTGCTGAAAAGTCTCGATACTCGATCCAGGCTCTACAATCAAAGCTAGCACAGCGTTATGTGCTGGAAGTAGTTTCCATTTCACTTTTGGTTGCTCATGTCCCTTCTCTTTCGCACTCCTCTCTATATTCACGGGTTCGCCTAGAACCCCCCTCTATACTACCCCCCCGTAGGTTCCCCCCAAAGTAGAGAGGGGGTAGTAGGGGAACCCATGCTATATCCCTACGAAGTGGGGTTTTTATTATGGTCTTTGGTGAGTGTATATAGGGTTCCTTAGGACTATTGGAGTGTAAATATTTTGTGTCCAATTTGGGGGACCTTCTATAAAAACCATGGGTCTAATTAAATTAAAATAGTCCTCTGTAGTCCCAGATGGGCCAGGCCATCCCCAGCGAACCAAATTGGTTCGTGCTCTCGTCCACGACTCGGGGTCCGGCGTTTGTCCTACGGTGGATACTAAAAAGCCTGCATGACCCTAAGTACCTAATATATTGGGAATTGTTTATGGTGTTTTGGTATAATAAAGTCATGCATGACGTCTTGTATCAACAATATTGCGGGGCAGGGCCTAGGATCTAAGTACAGGTTGCATGCGTGTCCAAAGTTATTCCCTAGACAGCAGAGCTACTGGAGGTTCTAATACAAAAGCGCGGTCCGTCTCAGGTGCTGAACGTTCTACCCAGCTGTCTTTGCTGTCTTTGCTTGTAGAATCGCATTTCAATGACCCCCTGAGTAGCTTTCATTATTGCATGCTCGGTTCTTGACAAGGCGCGGTGTCTTACCAAGAGTGTGGTAGCTGCCAAGGTAGCAGTGGTGAGCGTTAGCAACAGAAGCAGAGGTAGGATCGTCAGCGTTGTATGTCAACTGATGCTCGTTTATCACCGCCTTTCCGCTGCCTTGCCCTGCTGTTGCTGCTTTTTGCTGTCGTTCCTTTCACTTCCAGAGCGACTTCCCTCCCCGCTCCTCCTCCTCCTCCTCCTTCTCTTCTTACTGCTACTGCAACTACCACCACTGCCCCGCTTTTTTTACGACTACATGCTGACTCTTGTTCTCATTCTAGGACTATTGCTACACAGTCTACGTATACTATTCTCTTCCACTAGTACGACTCTTGTTACTACGGCTGCAGCTGGAGACGGAATTGACAATCATTTTCGTGATGATGAGAGTAGTAGTCTTCTTGTCCTTAACCGTACCAACGAAGGCACCTGGCAGTAAGATACGTAAGCAGCATCATGAGTTCCAGTGACAGTTAGCAATTTAGGGCCGCTCCGCAATGGCTCCCGTACATGTAACAGCTTTTTGCCAGAACATTTTATATCTGCAGTCTGAAGTTTTGAATCGCATGGATCTGCTGACACAGCGCTGTTTCAGTCACTGAGTCAGTTTGAATCAGGGCGTTGTAGCTGAAGGCAACACGGGTGTGAATTCTGGAGATGCATTGCTGCAAAAGGTGTCCTCCCTGTGATTCTGCAGTTTTTTTTTGCTGATTGCTTGGCCTTGAGAGAACTTGATGCGTTGTAAGGTTCAAGAACAGCGCTGTGGGCGTTTGTGACATAGCTGCTCGCACAATGCGTCTGGATCTCAGTTGTGTACGTCACGGGCAGAAGGCGAGAGCCGACTGTGACGGCATCCTAGAGAAGCGACCACAAAGCTTCTCTGAAGCCTGAAGAACACAGTAAATCACCTCAGCCCCTCAAATTCATGGTCTTCAATCCACACATCACCAGCTTCAAGAAAATGCCCGTTTCCTTCTTTGTGGATCCTCTTTTTACAGGTGGCTGAAGTCTATTTGGCCTGTCTAGCGGCTCTGCAAAGTCCAGCAGGGTGCCCCTCACCGGGAACAATCCAAATACCTAAAGCCATCCCAAAATGAAAGGCAGCTTCGAATTCTAAACACTAACCCTAAACCCAGTGATTTCCAAAATGTGTCAGGTGCGGTGAATGAAGAGCCTAGACTACAGCCTCACTGGGACTGGCCTTGGTACGACATAGAGGGTGATGGGAAGCATCAAAACTCAATCTCCCCAAAGCAGGAATGAGCCACTGTGAGAGCAGGAAATCTTGTACCCCTTAAACTTCTCAAGCTATGTTGGTCCTGGCTTGTGCTACGCAAAGTGGCGCGTCGAAAACAGTTGGTCTTGTCTGCTTGTGACAGGTATAATTGTTGCATAGACACGAAAACCCACACGCGAGCTTCATGTTTTGGTGTCTGAATTAAGGACACCCCGAAACCCTAAACCCTAAACCACCATTGGATCCTGAATTTTAGGAGCCATTTGCCTCCTACCTTTCAATTTCAAGGACAGTCACGCGAAGTAAAGCATCAAACATTAGAGTAACAGATAGGAGCAAGCTCGTTTTCACAAAGACAACGATTCAGTGCAGAGCCTCCCTTTTTCTCAGGATTTTGAACCGATAGGCTAGTTTCCATAAATCGGGGGAACCCAATATAGACCTCACATGCTATATTCCTTGCAATAGGGAACCCAATGCAGGTACCCCAAATTTTGGGAAAACCACCTAAGCAATGTTGCCAGACGGTCCTCTTCGTGGCTTGCGGTAGCCCTTTTTAGCCATGAATGGAGTTGGAGTACGTGTGGCTGGGTTGCTGTTACGGAACTTACATTAAGCAAAAGTAAGGAAATCATATCATTTACTATATACCCACATCATGATAACTTAAGCCTTAAACCCTGTATCCGTATAGAACCCCTATATTGTCCCTATATATCCATATTATGGTAATTTGATTTGAGATCCTTGAAAGCAATCCAGGTGGTAGCTGAAGCTCCACGTGTTCCCTCCTTGTACCCTTTAAATGGCGGTACATGGTCCCCATTTAGGGTATATAGACAACAACCCTGAACCCTAAACCCTAAACCCTATATGGAGGGTAGATGGAGGGTCTAGGAAATCCGAATCTTTCAGATTGTGGCTCAGGATTTCTGTCTGTCCCAGGGCACTCTGCCGGAATCTGAGCTATAAGGTAATATTATAGCTTTAGGAATTAGGGTTTAGGGTTTAGGGATTTTGGGGTTATATGGGGTATACTGGAAAAGAAAATGGAAACTACTATAATGGGTTTAAGGTACTATGGTACCCAATATAGGGTTTAGTAAGTTCCAGGCTTGCCACTCTCAAAAAACGATGTTCTCCAAAACCCCAGAAAGAACAATGGAGTGTGTAACAACCCCGGAGTTCTCCCTGAGTGACCATACATTCTATAAGATCGCTTCTATAGTTAGGAGTTATGAAGAGGGACCTTCCAAATCTGCGGCTAACCCTTTCTGTGCCCTAGCATCCCTAAAGGTGCTTCTGTCAAAGCCATTTTGTACGAAAGGGAGGCAGCTGACGGTCGGGGTATTGTGTAGCTGTCAGCGATCCATAGGGGCTCCATGCATTAATTGTGGGCTCTTTGTTGTCAAGGGGTGGAGCGCAGCAGGCGGCCGAGTAGCGTAAGTTGAGTACCAAAGTAATGTGCTTGCAATGTAGCAGCTCTTCACTGCCTAGTCTATGTAAGGGATTACAATAGTACCCCCCCAGACTTAGAACCCCATTAGGCCTTGTTAAGCCCTATATAGTCCTTATTAGCTCCTTAAACTTGGGGTAAGTACCTTTGGGGGGGTGGGGGGGTACTATTGTAATCCCTTACTATGACGGCTGAGATCTGAGAAAGAGTCACTGCATGCTACACCGCAATATTGGGAGAAATCCTCCAAAACGGGTGGCTAATGATGCAGCAGGCAGCCAGAAAGTAAACGTTTCAGCTAGTTTGGCCAAACACAAATGCGGCCGGGCAGATTCTCTCAGAGATTTCAGGGCCAGTCGTTCAAGGGCATCGTGGTCTTGCGGAATCTTTATGGGTTTGCCTTCATGCTGGACTTGGAAACTCAACCACGTGATAGAAGAGTACTCGCACGACGAACTGCACCATCAGAATGGAATGCATGCGGGTAAGAATTCTTGCATCACAAATATGGAGCACATTGAAGTCGTGCTTCCGATAGGTATCTAAAATGGCCACCGGCAATTTAGCAAACCACCTGCAGCTTGAGGAGACCATCTTCGATATTGCCTTCCACAAGAAGGACTTAGCTGCTTCCTCCCTTGCTCTGTCACAGCTCTGTGAGAAGTTTCAAGTGCAGGGCTTGCGTTAAGGAGTTTGGGCTACGGTGAGAGGCAGCTCATGAGAGATCTGGAACATGCTGATCCTTTCAAATTAGTGTTCTATCAATTCTAGAAGTGTAGCGCCTCAGTCTGCTAAGAGCGTTGTTTTTGAAGCTTGATATTCTCCCAGTGCATCTATCATTTCTCTGTCTCTCCTAAGCATGCATGTGCTGGCTTTTGTAACAAGGGTATCAAGCACACAGCCTGCACCGCAAGATTTGAGGGCTCCAAAGCTCCATAACTCAAGGGTGCAGTTGCTTAGTAGCAAGGATGTTGCAACAACCTCCAAAATAGTAGACACTATTACAAATGCAGACTCCTTCATTTAGGCTAATATATAAGGTCATTCCCTTTTCACCATAAACCCCCTAAACCCTAGACCCTAAACCCAACCCTAAACCCTTGTAGGGGAGCCTGGTCCCCAAAGATTTTCTTCTAATTATCGATGCCTTTGCATGAGTGCTGAGGATCTCCGAAGTTAGCTTTGCCCCCCCTTTTTAGGGGTCTAGGGGTTTAGGGGTTTGGGGGTTTAGGGTTAGGGGTTTAGGGTTTAGGATTTGGGATTTCTGGTTGCAGGCACCTTGGACTAGGAGAACACATGGCGCAGCACATGGGGGCTTTTCAAAACAGCTTTATAATTCCCTGACAAGGACTCTGCTAAACTGCCTGAAGGGTGTATCTCAGTCCAAACACCATAGTAGCTTCCATGTTCTTTTTCATTCTCGAGTATGTACCTCCAGATATCCTTCTGTACTTGAAGTTCATAGGAGTCAGAAAATACATCTTAAGCTGGGCTTAAAACCCCACCTATAACCTCCCAACTGGTTTTACATAAGGTATCTTAGTTATAAGTAGGGCTATGTATAGTAGCCTTATCAAAATTGTCATTAAGTCCCATGTGTCTCCAAGCAACCTTGTATGCCACGCGCGGCTTCTGGCTCCTGGCGAGCAATGGCAGACCTTCCTCCAGCACGCTTGGCCTGTTTCCAGCTGGGGGTTTTCCCAAAATCAGGGTAAGTAATAATGAGTCCGTATAAGAAGGATTATAGTATATTGGGGTCCATGTTGGGGCCTCCCTATTCGGAAGCTAGTTTAGAAGGTGGGCGTGTCTTTCTTCGTAAAGGAGATTCAAAAAGCAAATCAGGATGTCTAGCGTCCGTTCTTGCTGTCTTTCATTGTCATTCTTTCGTTGATTTCGAGTCTTATCTACCACTTAGGGGAGTTCAAGCCCAAGATCCGACGCATTGGCAAAGCAGAAAGCGGGTGGGGATAGGTTGAGGTAGGGCGGCGACTGTGCGCTTTGAACATACGCAGGCTTCTAGATTTTAGGTCGAAAGATATCTTTGCACTGGATTTTGGGTGCCTGTGACTCTATCTCTACAAATGCCCTAGCAAATGTGCAAGAATGAGCGTTCTTCCTGTTGAAAGGCAAGCCTGACATCGGCATGCATGTGAATAGGACCGATGTGGCTTTGCGGCCATGCTCCCCAAGACTCCGAACCTGTCGAATTGGTATGGGCGTTTTGTACCGGATGTGTACTTCTTTTCATTTCACAGAAGCCAACTTGACATTAGTGGCACATCGCATGTTTGTAGCGAGGGTTAATCAGTTCTCACATGCACACTCAAGCCAGCCTGCATGCATTGGCTGCCGTGAGCTGTTTGAGGCAGTAGACTGGATTCATGCATCCTGCAACAAAAGCAGCCCATCACGCACAGGATGGGTTAACACCTACATGCAACTCTGCAACCAAGAAGGCCTTGGATGTTCAGAGCGGGTCTCATCAGAAGATTTTCGGAGTGCCACTTTATTTCTGAATGATTGCTTTTCAAATTACTGCTACTATAGTGTCATTCTTGCTAGTGCTTTTGATGATGCTTGGTATCTATATTGTTCTACGCATTTGTGCCATCCTCGCGGCTAGCCATGGCGGAAGTGCAGGAATTCTTCTTTGAAGTGCCAGCCTGCGCGAAGGGCACCATCCTGAAGCTGCTTCCTCCATTCTGGGGGTTTAGGTGTTTAGGGTTTAGGGTTTGGGGTTGAATTGTGGGTTGCTGTGAAGGAACTTATATGACTTGAAGCTACGTTGCCATTATGGGGAAGCACGATCATCTAGCGTAGATCCATGCTATGGCAACTTCACCTAAGCTTGTCAGCAGCAACCCCGTTGTTGTGCTCATGGTGTATATGCCAGCTCTGGGGTTGAGGGTACAAGGGGTTTTCAGCGATGGGCCAGCTTAAGTCACGAAGTGATGCCGTAAGTGCCCTACAAAACCAAAAGCCCTGAACTCACCTGAGCCGCACTCAACCCCAAGCCAAAGGCCCTAAACGCTAAACCCTGAACCTTAAACCCCAAACCCAAACCAAAAGCCCTGAGGTTGAAGGCCCCGGATGGTCGGACCCTGCAGATTCCGATGCCGGCCGAAGCACTACCCGGCGAGCCTCCTTGCGATTTAGGGCGGGGCACGGAACATGGTCAGTGAAGGTGAAACTGGGTTTATATGTAGGTGTTAGAATACAGTGGAATGGAAAAGAAAAGGAAACTACAGGTTCAGGGTTTATGTTGGGTTTAGAGGGCTTAGGGGGTTTAGGGTTTAGAGGGTTCAGGGTTTTGGTTCGGAGGGGTTTCAGACAAGGTTGAGGGCAGTTGAGCTGAGCGGGAAACACGACTTCCAATCATTCCACCCTCCGAAACCTTGTATCCTTCTGTGGGGAACGGTTGTCCCAGCATAAGCCTGATCCCTATTTGTGCCCTGGTGCCGAAGCCTATGTCCTGGACCCTTGCTGTTCCAATGATTTGATGCATCAACTGTCTTTGCTGCAGCACCTTGCTCTAGTGCAAACTCCCTACTCCTAAGCCCAGATGCCCCAAGAGGTAGGGACACAAAACGGTATCCGCTCAGGATCAGATGTACCTGGCAAAGGGGGCGCAGGGCTCCTGGGGATTTTCCAAGCTTGTCCGACCCAAAGGCGCGTACTTTGGTCCGAGAACCGCTTTATGGATTCCCCTTAATTGCTACCCGCCCTAAACCTTTGTTGCCCACAATAAAAAAGGGGAGTCCCAAAGGGTGCTAGAACAGGGTGGGGTGGGCAAGGGGAATCACAAACAGTGCTTCCAGAGTTTGAGGGGTTGGCACAAAATCATTCTTGGTGTGCTGACCGTGGGTTTCACAAGGCTTCTGTATCCTAAGGGGTACAGGTGGCTAAGCTACATGAGCTCTGAGATGAATTCTAAACCCTGAATCCTAAACCCTATACCCCAAACGCATGGGAACCCCTCTTGGGAGAAGGTTTGTGCTGATTGCCTTCGCGAGTTTCTCACGACTTCTTTGGGTATCAGTTCGGTGTTCCTCGCTGCTGCTGAGAGGTTTCGGGAAATTGAGGGTCCCTTTTGGATGCATTTGGGGGTCGCATTGGGACCCCTATTCTTGGACACACATCCTCTCGCCAAGGCCACGATAGCGGGCCCCAAGAACCTCACCAGATGGAGGTATTCCAAGGGGAGAAGTACACGTCTCGTACTAGTGCTCTGCTTCTGTAGCTCTATTCAGCACAGCTCCAAAACTCAAGAAGAAGCAGCTACGGTCACGGCGGAAGTGGCAGAAGCGTGTTTCGTAGAGTGTCTGGAGCGCCGTTCTGTAAAACTACAGGGAATGTCGTGTGTGGCTGCTCAAGATAAGAAATACCGCCAGGCCTCTCAATGAAATCGGAAGAGGACTTGAAACTGACTGATGTGGGGCGGGGTTGGGGATTAGGGGGGTGGGGGTCAGGTCAACGGTTCAGGGGGATTAGCGCGGGATCGGAGGGGGTTCGGGGGGATTAGGGTGGATTTTGGGTCGACTTTTGAGGTTGACTGGCTGCCTACCTTGAGAGAAGGCTGGCTCACTGGTCATTCCCAACAATGTAGTAGCACACAGCTTAGGGTTTAGGGTATACATGTTCATGTCCTTTCCCCTCTCCTCTTCGCCGTAAACCCTTAACCGTACACCGTAAAGTAACTACTCGGAGGGCGGGGGGGGGGACTTAGTAAGTAGGTTAATAACATGGATAGATGGGTATAGTATTTGGCGTATAGGGATGATAAACCTATTTGCTAAAGCGTTTAGGGTTTAGGGTGGAGGGTTTTGGATTTAAGGCTCCAAGTGCTTTGGGATGACCAAATAAGAGTTGTATTGTCCAACAGCAGAGATCGCTGAAGTGTAGAGAGGACGAAGTCATCGGCCAGTACTCTACCACAACAGGTAGCCCCAAGTCCATAGCCCCCTTATGGAAAGATCCAGTCCTGAATGACCGTAACTACAATGGGAGACATTCCTCGACACTCTCATCGCCTCAAAGCAAGATGAATCCACCAGAAGAAATGCCCTCCACACCGCGCTAGCTGTGATGTGCAAGTAGCCCTGACCCCGAAAAGGCCCCGGTGCTAATTACTCCCGAAAATGAACAGCGGAAAGACCACTGTCACTTGAAAAGGTGGATCTATGGAGTCCTATGTTAGCTAGAAGCACACTTAGAGATTTTCTGTACTCTGTACTCTGTAGCTAGCTGGGATGCGTGTTTTAGTGTGCAAGATGAGAATCTGTATTCAGTGCTGTGGGGTCTTTGAAGTACCGTGTTCGCTGCAAAACACCGCCAGCCTTAGCCTTTCCCGGGACCATCGGGCAGTGGTGGAAAGGGTGTTTGCATCGCAGTTTCGCGGTACAAAAAGGACAGAAGTTCAAGACCTGGCACGAAGGAGCGTCAGAGCAACTGCCAGGCATTTAACCCTTGGAATGCATCTTTGAGAAAAAAAATTGGACCACCTTGCGAGCCTAACGCAACAGACAGAAACTTGCCTGGACTCCAG